>JAGVVM010019712.1:0-16864 GCA_019149425.1 Psidium friedrichsthalianum
TTTGAAAAGTCTGCCACAAAATTATATCTCAGCGATGATTAATTGGTGTATGGGTTTTAGATAAAACTCTAGGAAAAGCTGATGCGATTATTGCCTTTTCATAACGTACTACAGCAAGGCGGAGATAATGTGCCTAGAATTTGAGACGCGCAAAGTAGACGTATGTTTTGGCCATTGAGTATGTCGCCAAACGTTGCTGTTTGCCGATCATACTTAAGCCTCTATATTGTCATCACCTTAGCACGGGGACCTATATCTAGGTGTTATCTATTAGATAGGAGCACAGAAAGGGATCATTTTATAGCCAAGGGCTTCGCCCACTCATAATGGTTTATGAGCACGCAGAGAGAGATATGCTTTGTGTGCTGAAAACATGGTTACTCTATATGACTTTAAAGGCAAAGACGGTAAATAGGTCAGGGCACCTAGGATGACTATTAGCATATTGGCCTTATATGATTTACGGATTGGAGTAAGACAGCAAATCTGCCTACTTAACAGACATACCCTTCGTGATAAGACATTGAGGCCAATAATTCTGCGAATGCGAGATTGCGCATTAGCCGTCAGCCATTCCTCATGTTTCTATCTCTCCGTGTGTTGACAATTGGCGTTAGATAGCTCTGGGAAGTTAGTTATCTAATAGAGAACTACCCTTCGCGAAAATCAGAATCGGGGAAAGGATATGGGTTAGAGGCAAGGTATAATCCTCTCAGACAAATGCTGCTCCATGAATAAGAATTTATATTGAAAGTGGTCCTGCGATTGGGTCTTGTTTGTTATTCGACTGAATTTGAATAAAAATTATGAAGGCTTATGTGTTTTTTTTTGCAAACTGAGTGAAAAGTGATGGCTATGGTAAATATAAACCTTAGCCAACTCTAAAACCAAGAGAGTCCCATCCGCCATGTCGCGATATCTTCTTTCTACCTAAACTTTGTAGCAGAATAGGCTTGCCAATTTCTATTCATTAAGTGCAAATTGGAGTGCCCCACAACACATTTTTCATACAGACTTAGCCTGTAGCAATTTTGAGAAAATGTGCCAGACTATCCCTTTGTCTATCCAATCATTTATCCGAAGTGTTCGTTCTATATTAGGACTTCGTCAGCCGCTGCTACTACCTTAAACGACCTCCTCTGTCAAAGCTAGAGCAATGTTTTCTTTGGTTGTATATAATCTATTAGCCATTTTCAGGATTTAGCAAACATTCTTTCTATTGTTTCTCAAAGAACATAAGGAGAATGACAACACAAAACTGTTTTTTTGTAGCAAGCTAGAATGTATTGGAAGGGAACTTCATTTAGCAATCAGAAAACTGAAATTTTCTATAAAAATAGATTCAAGACTGAAGCTTCATCATAAACACACGATGCCCCAACTAACTCCAATAACTTACTTGCAGTCCACAAAATTCAACAAACAAACTCAATAAAACAGTCTAAAAAATATCGCGATAAACACTCCTATAATATAGGATTGATCAAGTAAAGATAACGATTAACTAACCCTTGTGAAAATAGAATCCCCCCCCCTCCAAATTGAACTTAATAGAAAATAATATTGCAGCCTTGATACATCAACACTCTCCTCCTGGATTAAAGTACTGCACACTCCTAGCTTGCCTTCTGAGAAGTTCAAATCGACCTATGTGAAATGACTTGTGAATATATCTGCAAGTTGTTCTTCTGAACTGCAGTATACCAACTTTACTTCTCCAGCCTTCTGCACCTCTCTCAGAAAATAATATTTGATCTTGAAATGCTTTGTTTTTCCGTGAAATACTGGATTATGTGAAATTGCCAATGCAGCTTGATTATCTACAAACACTTCAATGCCTTCTTCTTGCTTCAGATGCAGATCATCCATCAACTTCTTCAACCATAATGCTTGATTTACAGCTGCAGTAGCTGCAATAAACTCAGCTTCTGCAGTTGATTGAGCTACTATTTCCTGTTTCTTTGAACTCCAGGAAAAACATGCCGAACCAAATGTGAAACAATAACCTGAAGTGCTTTTCATATCATCCATTGAACCTGCCCAGTCACTATCTGAATACCCCTGCAACTTAAACTCTTGAACTTTACAGAATTTAATCCCATATGAAAGAGTACCCTTTAAGTATCTCAACACCCTCTTGTGCTAGTAACTTACTTGCACAATCAAGAAATCTAGACAAGACACTTACAGGAAACATGATGTCTGGTCTAGTTGCCGTGAGATACATAAGACAGCCAATCAAACTTCTGTAAACTCTTTCATCTGCAGGTTCTGAACCATCATTCTTTGAAGCTTTTCCTTCTGACTCATTGGAGTACTCACACTCTTGCACTCCTCCATGTTAAATCTCTTCAGAATCTCCTTCGAATACTTCTTCTGAAATATAAAAACTTCATTCTGAGTCTGACTAATTTCCATCCCCAGAAAATATGACATCTCACCAAGATCTGTCATCTCAAACATCTTCATCATCTCCTGCTTAAATGCAACAATCTGAGCACTCTTACTTCCTGTTACTAGCAAATCATCCACATAAAGTGACACTACCACCAAGTCAGATGCTAACTTCTTGACATATAGAGTGGATTCACTTAGGCTTTTCTCAAAACCAAGTTCAGCAAGTGCTCATCAATCTTACTGTACCAAGCTCTAGGAGCTTGTTTCAAGCCATAGAGAGCTTTTCTCAGCAAATAAACCTTCTTCTCTGGCCTGGTGCGACAAAACCTTCTGGTTGCTCAACATAAATCTCCTCCTGCAATACTCCATTCAAAAAAGCAGATTTTACATCTAACTGATATACTTTCCATCCTTGTTGAGCTGCCAAGGCAAGAGTCATTCTGATTGTATCCATTCTTGCCACTGGTGCAAAGGTTTCTGAGAAATCAACTCCCCAAACCTGTGCATATCCCTTCACAACCAATCTGGCCTTGTACTTATTCACTGAGCCATCAGAATTGAGTTTGGTTCTGAAGACCCATTTTACACCAATCACCTTCCTGTCTTCAGGCCTCTCTACTAACTCCCATGTTTGGTTCTTTTCAATCATAGCCAACTCTTCATTCATTGCAATCAACCACTTCTGATCACTTTTAGCTTCCTCATAACTCGAAGGTTCCAAAACAGCCACACTACACCTCTGATATATATCAGTCAGAGTTCTGGTCCCTCTAACTGGAACATCATCCTCCAGCTCGTCAGGTTCCAGAGATACCTTCTTGTGCTTGTCTTGTGACTCTTCTGTCCAGTCCCATTGTTCATCTTCAAAGAACTGAACATCTCTGCTAGTGATCACCTTCCCTGTATGTGGTTGATAGATTCTGTAGGCTTTTGACGTTGAACAATAGCCAACAAAGATTCCAGATTCAGCTTTCTCTCCCAGCTTGTCTCTTTTGACCTGTGGGATATGAGAAAAACACAAACAGCCAAACACTTTCAGATTTCGTAATATTGGCTTGACACCAAACCAAGCTTCAAAGGGTGTCTTCTTCTCCAATACCCTTGTAGACAGTCTGTTCAGCAGAAAGACTGCTGTGTTTGCTGCTTCTGCCCAAAACTCTTTTGGCAGATTCTTCTCATGTAACAGACATCTAGTCATCTCCATGATGGTTCTATTCTTCCTTTCACTAACTCCATTTTGTTGTGGAGAGTAAGGAGCAGTAAGTTGATGCTCAATACCAGCTTCTTCACAGAAAGAGTTAAACCTCTGTGAAGTGTATTCTGTTCCATTATCAGATCTGATGACCTGAATCTTGCAGCCACTTTGGTTCTCAACCCATCTCTTAAACTTCAGAAACACCTCAGCAACTTCTGACTTTTGCTTCATGAAGTAAATCCAGCACATTCTAGTATAATCATCAATGAAGATAATGAAATACCTGCTGCCATTTAGTGAAGGAGTCACATGTGGACCACAGAGGTCTGTATGGATCAGCTGCAGCTTCTTTGTAGCTCTCCAAGTTGATTCTTTGAATGGAAGTCTCGTCTGCTTGCCCAACAAACAAGACTTGCACCTTGTGATCTCCTCCTCCATACTCGGTAACCCTGTTGCCATCTCATTCCTCTGCATAAACTGCAACCCTTTGTGATGAAAGTGACCCAACCTCTTGTGCCATAACTCTGAATCACTAGCTTGACACTTGAATGCCACTTGCTCCTTCTCGAGAGGATTCAGAGAGAAACTCTTCTTCTGCATTTTGATTCTGAACAGCTTCTGTCCATCTGAATCAAATATCAAACACTCTCCTTCTTCAAATACCACCTTAAATCCCTTTTCTACTAACTGACCGACACTTAGCAAGTTCTGATCAATCTCAGGGACATACATTACATCAGAAACAAACTTTGTTCCAGCACAACTCTCCATTGCTACAGTCCCTTTACCTTTCACTTCTAAATACTCACCATTCCCAATCCTCACTCTTGACTTCAATGACTTGTCAAGATCAGTGAACAACTTCTCATCACTTGTCATGTGGTTTGTACAACCACTATCAACAAGCCAACTATCACATGGAGTACTAGAAGAGAAACAAGAAGCAACAAAAAGTTGATCTACCTCTTGTTGAACTGCAGCGTGTGCTTCACCTTGATGCTGATCTCCTTTCTCTTTGCAGAACTTCTCAATGTGCCCAAGCTTCTGACACTTTCTGCATCTTACATCTGGTCTCTTCCAACACCTAAAGTGTGGATGATTCTGTTTTCCACAATGCTTACACGAAGAATACCTTCCCCAATTGTTCTTCGAATTACCAGCATTGTTCTCTCTCGCAGTAGCTTCTGAACCACTACCACCATTCCACTTCTTCCCTTTCCACTTCTTGTCTTTCTCTCTAACATTCTGCTGTACCTTGGCCTGTAGAGCTCCTTCGGCACTACCTTCTAGCCTCATTAACCTCCTCTGCTCTTGCGCTTGCAAAGCACTTAGCAATTCGGCAAATCGAATCTGAGACAAATCCCTGGTATTCTCCAACGAGGCAATTGTTGCCTCAAACCTTTCGGGCAAAGAGACAAGAATTTTCTGCACTAACCTATTGTCAGAGAGATCAGTGCCTAGAACTCTTGCCTGATTTGCTATGTTTATCAATTTATCAGAATACTCCTTAATTGTCTCAGACTCCTTCATCTGAAGTCTCTCGAATTCTCTGATCAGATTCAGCCCCTTCATACTTCTGATCCTTTCATCTCCTTGATACTCGGCTTTAAGGAAATCCCAGATAGCTTTTGCTGATTCGCAAACCATAATTCTGCTGAAGATGGCAGGTGAACAGCAGCATATAAACAAGACTTCGCCTTTGCTTTCCTTGTAACCCTCTCCTTGTGATACCTGATTTGATTGATGGTTGCGTTGTCAAGAAGGGGAGCAACTTCATAATCTTCTTCTATGCTTCCCAAAAATCACAACCCTCTAGATAAGCTTGCATCCTCACTGACCAGGCTTGATAATTTTCTCCATCAAACATTGGTGGAGCAATAGCTGAAAAACCACTCGATCCAGCCTCCATCTTGCCTTCGTCTTCTATGGATGCAAACACACTCTCAATCAATCTCACAGGTCACTCACAGCACAGCCCCTTAAGATCAAGAGAGCTCTGATACCAATTGTTGCTTCTGAAGGGATCAGAAGGATGTCAGAAGCAGTTCTGTTCTGTGTGTTGCTTCTGAATAACCTGAATTGTTCAGAAGGACATTTAGATGCACAAAACAGAGCAGAACGAAGAACAGAACGTATTCCAAGAGCAAGATTTGAACGTATGGAAGGGAAAACTTCAACTCTTATTATTCCAAAAGATTGTAACACTTAAATACATACTCCAAAACAAATCTTTATCCTAAATCTACTAGGATTCTAATCAAAACAGAATATTTGAATAATAAACAGAAAGTTATCTAGTAAATTCAAATCTAACAGAATCTAATCAAATCTTAAAGATAGAATTGCTTAAAACCATAAAGTGCACGTTTCAACTGCACACTTTACCTGAGTTTTATCACAGGAAAAACCTGGAGGAATCTCCATATACACTCCTCTTCCAACTCTCCATGAAGAAAGGCATTTTTCACATCTAACTGCTGAAGATCCCATCCCTGGTTGACAGCACATGAAAGTAGCACTCGAACAGTATTCAACTTGGCAACAGGAGCGAAGGTTTCTTGATAGTCAATCCCAAAAGTCTGAGTAAATCCCTTTTGCCATTAATCGTGCTTTATATCTGTCCACAGTACCATCCATCTTTTGTTTGACTACAAACACCCACTTACATCCTACCGGGTTTTTTCCAGGAGGAAGAACAACAAGATCCCACGTGTCATTTTTTCAAAGCATACATCTCTTCCACCATTGCTGTTTTCCACTTCTCATCTGTAAAAGCTTCCGCCAATTTTGTGGAATAGAAACAGAAGATAGAGAAGACACAAAAGTACGATAAGAGCTAGACAACGAGTCATATGAGACAAACTGAGATATAGGGTGTTAAGTACAAGTTCTAGTGCCCTTTCGAAGTCCAATAGGAAGATGAGAAGAGGAAGCCTTACCAAAAGTAGTAGAATCCGGATCCGGAGATGATAACTGAACATGCAATGTATTAGTGGTCTTAACCTGCTTGTTGGTAGTGGGCTCCCTACGATGATATGTCTTCAATGTCTTACTACTATCAATAGTTTGCCTAATAGATGTGAGAATACACTCCCCCTGAAGTGGTTAATTGTTATCTCCCCCTGTGGTACTGTACTATTTTCTTCTTGTGTTGTATTGTTTTCCTCTTGAGAAGGAGGAGAAACATCAGAGACTATCGGAGAAGAAGGGTAAGTAATATCCACAGGAACATCCAGAGTGGGAAAGGGAACACCTCTACACTAGGACACTCCCCCTGAAGAGGTGGAGCTGAATAATAGGAATTAGACTCGTGAAAAACCACATCCATAGATATAATGGTGCGCCTAGAAGGAGGATGATAACACTTATAACCTTTTGAGTAGCTGAATACCCAAGAAAAATGCAGCGGAGACCACGGGTTCCAGCTTACTCTTAGAGGCGATGTTGCGGGCATAACAAACACAACAAAAATTTTTGGGGTAAGAATAAAAGTTGATGATCCCTGCAAAACATCAATAGATGTGCAAAAATCAAGAATTCTAGTAGGCATCCGATTTATTAAATAGGCAGCAGTTAGGTTAGCATCACTCCAATATTGAGCTGGGACATGACGAGCAAACATAAGAGACCTAGCGACCTCTAACAAATGTCGGTTCTTTCTTTCAGCAACACCATTTTATGCTGGGGTATCAACACAACTGGTTTGATGAATAATGCCATGATCAAAGAGATATTGTTGAAATTGACCTTAGTGTATTCAGTGCCATTGTCACTGCGAAGAATTTTCAAAGTGGCATTGAACTGAGTCTGGACCATTTTGTGAAAATTTTGAAAACAATGAAAAACGTCACTCTTATGTTTCAACAAATAAACCCAAGTTGTACGAGAATGACAATCGATAAAAGTGACAAACCACCGATGACCGGAAATAGAATTATGTCGGGAAGGACCCCACACATCAGTATGAATCACATGAAAAGGGAAACGGCTTTTATTATTTGAAGATGGATATGTTGAACGAGTTTGTTTAGCCAAAACACAGGCTTCACAAAAAAAACTCATTTTTATTACAAGTCGAAACGAGACTAGGAAAAACTTTTCTAAAGTTCCTAAAGGGGGATGACCTAATCTGCAGTGCCACTGGTGGAGATCTGTCAATGCTGAATTAACTTGATAAGGCATAGAAGACAAAGTAGAAGTAGAAACCCCACTACCCTCGAGCAGATAAAGACCACCATCCAATCTACCATATCCAATCTCCTTCTCCGTTACCAGATCCTGAAAAACACAATAAGAAAGAAAGAAGGTTACTTTACAGTTTAAATCTCGAGTCAAACTACTGATAGAAAGGAGATTAGTAGAGAATGATGGGATATGTAAAACAGAAGATAATGGAAGAGTGGGAGAACAATTGATGGACCCTTTTCCAGCAATAGAAGAAAGAGTTCCATCAGCTACGCGCACTTTGTCTCTGCCGAAAATAGGAGTATATTGCTGAAAGAGACTAGAAGAACCTGTCATGTGATCTGTAGCCCCTGTATCAATGATCCATGGGCTGGAAACAACAGATGTATTAAACCCCCCAAAGAAGATACCTGAAGTGGCTATGTTTGAAATAGAAGGAGAAGACGAATTGGCAATTGTGGAGGAGGCAGCAGCAGTAGAAGCTTTCAGTAGACGTCGAAATGCTTGAAGTTCTTCCTGGGATAAACCGATATCAGTAGTAGGTGTAGTAGGAACAGTTTCAGTATGGTTTGCCTTGTTTTTTTCCTTTCTTTGAGCCCTTTGTGCCTCAAAATCTGCAGGTTTTCCATGTAACTTCCAGCAGGTAGCCTTAGTGTGATACGGCTTATGACAATGTTCACACTTCACAACCTCCTTAGAGGTATCAGACCGGAAGGATGAACCAGATTTGGCAATAGTGCCAGTACTAGTTTGTAGAGCAGACCGATCAACAGTAAGGGATGAAGCATTGCTGTCCTGCGGCTTTCTTCAGAGTGAACTAGGGCATAGGACTGTTCCAGAGTAGGGAATGGAGACCGGCTAAGGACTTGAACACGTATCTGATCATATTCAATATTTAATCCTGCCAAGAAATCATAAACTCTGATCTTGTCCACATGCCTCTTGTAGGCAGCAACATCCGCATCATTGGTTGGATGATAATCGGCATAATGATCTAGCTCTTGCCACAAACTTCGAAGCTCAGCATAATATTGAGATATAGTCATCTCCTTCTGAGTGGTGTCATGAACCCTTTTTCGAAGTTCATACACCTGCGCATCATTCCCAAGTTGACCATAAGTATCCCTTGCAGCCGACCAAATCTGTGCCGCAGTATCAAGAAGCAAATATCCCTTTGCAATATGTGACTGCATTGAGTTAAGCAAGAAAGACATTATCAAAGCGTCGTTCGAGATCCACTTTTCCTGAGTAGTACCTGATGTAGCTGGCCTCGCAGAAGTGCCGTTAATATGTCCCGTAAGCCCTCGGCCTGCGATGGTCAAGAATGCCGATCGAGACCATATCAAATAATTTGTACCGTCAAGCTTCACAGGCATCGCAGCAAAATTAATATAATCTATACGGCCATCCCCTGGAGGTCCAGAGCTCACAGTTGAATCCTCAGACGACATTATGTCTCAAAATTCGACTCAAAGAGTGTAAACGGAGAAATCAAACCACCAAAAGTTGCCAAAAAAAGGCCAAAATTTTGATGGAAGCCTTCGGTAATAGGTTGAAGTTGTCCTCCAAGAGAAAAACCAAATCAGATCAAGGGAAGGAAAAAATCGAATTTTCCAGGGTTTTGAAAACCTGAAAAAAAATTCAATAATTCTGATTTTTTCCCAAAGAATCTAAAAAAAAAATATATGGTGGTCCACGAACTGCAGTACTTTGGTCTTCAAACACGAGAGGATAGTCCAGCGGCAAGGCACAAAACAATCTCAAACAAGAAGACCCAAAAAATCGCAAAAGAGGTTGAACCACCTATCGCAGATTGCAAAGAAGCTTTAATTTATCTCATAGAGGTGAGGTTTAGGGCAGACACTAGATTCAAAGAATCACCTCATTAGTGCTGCCCTATGCTGTGAAAGAAAGCAAAGACGAAGGTGGGAAGGAACTGCGGTGGGTGAGAGAAGAGAGAGAGAGAGAGAAGAACGTAGAAGAAATTAGGGTTAGGGTTAGGGTTTCAGTTCAGCCCTAGCTCTGATACCATGTTGAGAGAGAAAAAACTGAACTGAATGCTTGTTAGGTCAATGTGACCCCAAGCTATCTATTTATAATAAAGCCAAAAAAGGCCAAGAATTACAATATTGCCCTTATTGCTACTATTCATAAAATAATAAAGAAAATAGACAAATATGCCCCTATCGTCTAAAGACTCTCAAACAGAAAGCCTTTGAACATTGTGGCTAATTTTAGGGCTAATTGCACTTGTTTTTTGTGCACTACGACGACTTCTGTTTAATTAATCGGAGAGTTTTAAGAAGGGGATAATTATTGATTCAGAGTTTTTCAAAATCCATGCCAAGGTGATCTTCATCGTCTATCTCCTTAACTTGGAAAAGCAGCAGTCATCCAAACATGGCGACCTCATCGACTGAGATGGTGAATTCCAGCCATGAGCGACATTTATGGCATCAATTATGGAAGAAGAGGATCGAGAGACACTCGCATTAATGAGGTTATCATGTTCTTGGTGACGTTGATAAGAGCAAACAAATAGATAATCTTATGGAAAAGCATATTTTGTGTATGGGATCTATGATTATCATTACAACACGGAATACAAGTGTCTTGGAATTGAATTGAAGGGATATGAGCATGAAATTTTGGACTATGAAATGAAGAAGAGGAGACCTAATTACACGCACGCACTCTTGGTACTCTTCTCCAGATGATTATGAAGCTCTTTCACGAGACATGAACTATGCTACAGGAAGACTAAATTGGCTATTGAAGTAACAGGATCGTTACTTGATGGAAAAGGAAACTGGCATGAAGACTTCCTTCGGCTGTTGAAGTAACAGGCTCGTTGCTTAAGGGAAAAGGAAACCGACATGGAAAGAGAAGTTGGACAAATTGAGGTAGATGCCTCACAAGGATGTCTTGGAAAGTCGAAGGTTAGCTACTGCCTTAACTACAAATCTTTCTCGATATTACATGCTTCTGCATTCATGATGATATGACACTGTCAAGCTATGATACAGATCCTAATCGATAAGTTGTGTATATAGAGCCGTTACTTTTGGTTCCAATGGTTATGCCATAAGCAGTCTATTATCAACAAGCCCTCAAGGTCAGTCATTTGCTATTTTAGAAATCCATGAAACATGTAACAAATCAAACAAATTCAGACATCACCAAAAATCCCTGCATGTGCAGGATCCATCTTTAAAATGATGAAATCTATTCACATCCCTGACAATGAACTCTCTGTCCACAATCTCACTAATGATCTTAAAGGCCTCTGACAAGCCCACACATTCTCAAATCTTCATTATTTCATGGTAACCCTTTGGGGTGCTTATCAGGCCAAAAGCCAAAGCCAGTCTTTCACTGTGCAAGCTCACTATTTCCTCTTGACCCTCCTTTTCCACTTCCACAAACACTAATCCCTCAATCCCACCCATATATCCCTTCAGCTTCATCTTTCCCTCCAATTCCTTCAGTAAACTCAACACCTCATTGCGCCTTGGACACCGTAGATCTCCAGCATAGAATATGTATGATAAATTGTTAATCTCAATCCAACTACAACCGCGTGCCTTATGAACTCCTGCATGCTTCATCCGAAACTCTAAGACCATGAGCATTTTTCCAGTCTCCAACCATTGCATAGGCATTAGAGAGCATAACGTATGCACCAGATAGTTGTTGATTAGACTTTATCAACCAGTTGCTTGCTTCGGGCCTCACCTGGATAGATTTCGCCAACTCATAAGCCTTGTCAACTCGGCCTATTCGACCAAGCATATCAACTACACATGTATAATGCCTGGCTTCTGGGATTATTCCATGCTTTTTATGCATTGACTCCAAGTGCTCAAGGCCATCATCAACAAGTTCCGAGTGGCTACATGCATGCAGTATCCCGAGAAACGTGACATCATTGGGTTTTACACCTCTATCAACCATCTCTTCCAATGAAAAAAGAACAAAGGGGATATTCAGAATTGTAGCAACTATAGAGGCATTAAGCTTATGAGCCATACAATGAAATTGTGGGAAAGAGTTATTGAGCATCGTTGAGAGTAGAAACCAAGGTCTCTGTAAATCAATTTGGATTTATGCCAGAAAGATCTACCATGGAGGCTATATTCTTAATACGACAGTTGATGGAGAGATATCGAGAAAAGAAGAAGGATCTACATATGGTATTTATTGACCTCGAGAAGGCATATGATAGGGTCCCAAGAAAAGTTTTGTGGTGGATTCTTGAGAAGAAAAAAGTATCATTAAAGTATGTAGAGGCAATCAAGGATATGTATGATGGTGTTACTACATGTGTGAAGGCCTGTGATGGCACATCAAGTTATTTTCCGATCACAGTAGGTTTACATCAAGGTTCGGCTCTGAGTCCTTATCTTTTTGCACTAATTATGGATGAACTAACAAAACATATTCAAGATGAGGTGCCGTGGTGTATGCTGTTCGCAGATGATATTGTCCTTATCGATGAGACCAAGGCTGGGGTCAATGCTAAATTAGAATTATGGAGAAACACGTTAGAGTCCAAAGGATTTAAGTTAAGTCGGAGTAAAACGGAATACATGAAGTGTGAGTTCGCCACGACAAGAGGAGATGATCAAGAACCTGTGGATATGCTGGACAGGAGGTACCTAAGAAAGATGCTTTCAGATACTTGGGATCAATTTTGCAAAAGAGGGGAGAGATTGACGAGGATGTTAGCCATAGAATCAAAGCAGGTTGGATGAAATGGCGCAGTGCATATGGATTTTTGTGTGATCGCAAAATCCCTCTTAGGTTAAAGGGAAAATTTTATAGAACAGCAATAAGACCTGCAATGCTATACGGAGCTGAATGTTGGCCAGTACAAAAGCAACATGAGCATAAAATTGGAGTAGCGGAAATGAGAATGTTAAGGTGGATGTGTGGTCATACAAGGATGGATAAGATAAAAAATGACGATATTCGACGAAAAGTTGGCATAGCACCGGTGGCAGAGAAGATGAGAGAACATAGATTGAGATGGTTTGGATATATTCTTCGTAGACCCTTAGATGCTCCGATAAGAACAGAAGTGTGTTACCGAGAAAATGATATGAAGAAAGGACGAGGTCGGCCGAAACTTATTTGGGGGAAGGTAGTAAAACAAGATTTACTAGAGTGGGAAATAGATTGGCGTATGGTCTGCCTTAGGACGGAGTGGAGGAAAGCTATCCGCATTGTAGAAGAGGGGATTTCCTATGTTCCAGAATGCCCTGATTAGTGCTTTCTATTTATTTATATGTTTATTTATTTATTTATTTATTTTTGGGTAACCATATTTTTATTTTTATTCTAGTATATTTTAAGCTTTAAGCTTTTTGCTTTGGGTTCATCGACCGCCGACCCCAACTGGTTTGGGATAAAGGTGATGTTGATGTTGATGTTGATGTTGATCAACCATCTCTTCCAACAGTTCTAAGGACAACATCCCGAGTCCATATTTGCAGCACCCACAATCATGGAGGTGTAGGGAACAACAGATGGATTTTCTATCCTCCTGAAAACTTTCTCACAGTAATTGAAATACCCGCACTTGGCATACATGTCCACCAATGCACTCGCAATTACATCGTTAGTATCGTGACCATAGCGAATCACTGCTCCATGAGCCATCCTTCCCGAGACTAGCGAGCCTGAGCTTGAACAAGCGTTCACAACACTAGCCAGCATGAAATGATTCGGAAAACCAAATCTCAAATAATTGAACTCCCAAAACAGACGAAGAGCCTCTTTGCCTTTTCCGCACTGTGCATATGCCGCGACCATCGATGTCCAAGAGACAATATTCTTATCAACCATTGCATCGAAAACCCGTCTAGCTTCATCAACTTCATTGCACTTCCCGTACATGTCCACCAGTGCAGAGCACACCACGAGATTACCACGTAGGCCAAACACCATGACATGGGCATGAATTCCTCTCCCCACTCTAAGCTCAGCAAGAACCGAGCAAGCGTTGGTCGCAGTCGTAAGAGTAAACTCATTAGGCAACACCGCACTTCCCCTCATCCTCCCATATAACCAAAGAGCCATCGCGGGTCGGCCTACGGCGATGTACCCTGCCATGAGCGAAGTCCACGACACGACATTTGGCTCGGGCAATTCGTCGAACAACGGCGGGCGTGTTCGATTTCCTGCAGTTTCGCGTAGTGGTTGATGAGGTGATTCGCGGAGGTGGTGTTGGTCAGGAGGCTGGACTTGAGAAGGCGAGTGTGTATCGAGAACGCAGAGTAAAAATCGTTGCTTTTTGGGGGAGTTTCCGAGCGTGGAGGGTTTTGCTGTGGAACTTTGTCAGTTGATTTTGGCGCCAACGTCGCGGGTTCTTCAGGGCAAAGAGGAGATTTGCTGTGAACGACGTCGTCTTCATACGCGAAGACGCCTCCAAAGTTCAACTCGTTGCCCTTTTTATAACGTAGTTATGGGCAAAAAACGTCGTCGTTTCGTGACTCATACGACGCCGTTAAATGTTCAACATGATTCGCCGACTTTACTCGATATATATATGTAATTAATCAAATAAATTCACATCAATTACACTTATTATTATTATTATTATTATTATTATTATTATTATTTATTATTATATCTTTTTAGGAAAGCAATTTGATGAACGCCTTTGAAAAATTGCAGGTGCAAATACCAAAAGTTAATAATACTAGTTTACTAACAAAATTGCCTGTCACCTATTCGAATAATTGAATACCAGATTTTCTAGATATTGACAGCGAATAAAATAGAATAGGTAATTTTCCATTGGGAGCTCGAACACAATTGTCACCACATCTTTCTGATAAATTCCAAAAAGGTCAAGGAAGTTGGTGACCTGATGATAGGGAGCCGGCGACCAAATCATCGATTACACTTAACTCGTGATTTGGATGGCATGAAAGAACTCGTGGAGCTTTATCCATTTTACAGGTCATGTTGTTGTCTTATTTTCTCGAATTGCGAGATCACAACCTTAAAGCAGGAGGAAAAAAAAAGACCATTGACTTTTTTTTTTTACAGAATCAAAATATCTCTTTATTCTGTTCAAAAGTAATTTTGGATAAGACGGTCGGTCGAATCATTAAAGCTACAAAATCGTGTGGAATTCTTTAAAATACCAAAAAGCAAAGGAAAAAAAAAACAGGGAGGCAAAAAGATGGAGGACCACAAAGTTAGGTCACAATTAGGACCTAAACTTAGGTTAATCATACAAAGCCCATTAGCCTCCAAAGTCCATCATCATCCACTACAAAAAAAAAAGTCAAAGGGCAGTCCATCCCCGGGAACCGAAAGAGGCCAATGAAAATAGTCGGGTTAAAGGGTGTTTAAAGCCGTGAAATTTATCACAAAAATATAATTGAATGTTAAGTTTGTTACGATAATAAAATCAAGTCCTAAGACTTTTAAAAAGCTCAGTCAACGGAAGACCTTGATTTCACCAATTTGACAAGACACGTTTTTGAAAATTTTAAGGCTCGATTGTAATTTCGTGACGAGTTTTAGAACTTGATTGCACTTTCAAAAGTTTCAAGACTTAACTGCATTTCGTGATAAGTTTTAGAACTTTCGGTGCAATGCACTTAAACCCCCGCTTCAAAGATCATATAGCTATAACTGGTGCATGTGAGATAGACACAGAGTCATTTAGCTGGGATGCTGTAATTTTTTCTCTTCACTTCTGCATCCTGATTCCTGATTGTCCAGCAAATGTTCTGAAAATTGCTGTGAACCCCATTCAAATTGGATCAGAGCAGACATGGATTCTGCCCTTTAGCTAGAGGAAGAAGAAGAAGACAAGATGGGAGGGGAAGACAAAAGGTAAAGGAAGAAAAGAGAGTGAGGCCCATTAGTGCAGCAGGGTCCAATAAAACATGACTTCACTCCAAGAGCCTCCTCTGTTCCTCTGTACTGGTCTGAAAAAGGAGCCAGAACCATTTTCCATGGCTTCTTGAATGCTTAGAATGTCACTAATGTCACTTGGTAGTCTTGCCCGTTAAAATTTCTTCACTCAACTCTCTGTTTCCCCAACAAGAGGAATCCACTGCAATTTAAATAAAGAGGAATCCACGACCATCATGCATACACCGGAAAACTTTTTGCATTCCATAATCATTGTGTTTTCAACATGTCTTCTTTATTCTATACATTTAATGGAAAGAGTAGCAAATGTTTACTCGTCATCCTATCTCAAGGAAAGCACGGACGGACTTGTGTGCTCCTGCAAATTGTCCGATGCGTGTCAGATGATGAGATGGCCACGATGAGCGAGTGACCATTCGGTTGCCAACTGGTATCAGAATTAGGACAGTAACACTAGATTTGGTCATGTAGAGATGGAGATACGTGCTAATTACTCAAGAGGGGGCCCTTCCTTCAATCACCCCACTCATAAGAGGACAAGGTAAAGTCTGTCACAAGGGAAAGCCACTCACTCACTTGTACCAATGGACTCCATTTTCAAGAGGGTGGTGGACTCTCAATTCTTGAGCTGAGTTCATTTAACACGTTGGGAAAGACTACAGTACATGACAGAGACAAGAGGCAAATGAAGCCAGAATGTTGCAAGTTGGTACATATGAGGAGATACCAAGAATGATTGATGATGCTGTGATATTATCTTACGCATGGTGCTGGTCTTGTCATAATGAACCAGACCTGCATTAGAACAGCTCCTTGTTGGTTGATGAGCAGGTTTCTCCCTAGCCTGAGGATAGAAAAGGTCTAATGTCCCGCATGATCTTACACATGGAGAGCAACAAATAAGGAGAAGAAAAGATCGATTCAGGAATGCACGAGATCAGCAGTATCCAGGCAGCTGTGCGAATTTAGGTCGAGCGTACTGAATCAGTCTCTTTTGCCAGATGTTCTCCCATTGGTCAAAACCAAACAGAGCAGCGGTATTGCTTTTTACTCCACTCTCTAACAATTGATTGGTCATAAGAAAGGATCAAAGGCAAAGGAGAGTAATATCATGATGTGGGAAAGGAGCAGATAGTTGCAAGACTGCAAAAATTTGAATAGAGTCATTTTGTGTGGGGATGAAAGCTATTA
>JAGVVM010019713.1:0-27778 GCA_019149425.1 Psidium friedrichsthalianum
CTATCCTCTTGAAAACTTTCTCACAGTAATTGAAATACCCGCACTTGGCATACATGTCCACCAATGCACTCGCAATTACATCGTTAGTATCGTGACCATAGCGAATCACTGCTCCATGAGCCATCCTTCCCGAGACTAGCGAGCCTGAGCTTGAACAAGCGTTCACAACACTAGCCAGCATGAAATGATTCGGAAAACCAAATCTCAAATAATTGAACTCCCAAAACAGACGAAGAGCCTCTTTGCCTTTTCCGCACTGTGCATATGCCGCGACCATCGATGTCCAAGAGACAATATTCTTATCAACCATTGCATCGAAAACCCGTCTAGCTTCATCAACTTCATTGCACTTCCCGTACATGTCCACCAGTGCAGAGCACACCACGAGATTACCACGTAGGCCAAACACCATGACATGGGCATGAATTCCTCTCCCCACTCTAAGCTCAGCAAGAACCGAGCAAGCGTTGGCCGCAGTCGTAAGAGTAAACTCATTAGGCAACACCGCACTTCCCCTCATCCTCCCATATAACCAAAGAGCCATCGCGGGTCGGCCTACGGCGATGTACCCTGCCATGAGCGAAGTCCACGACACGACATTCGGCTCGGGCAATTCGTCGAACAACCGGCGGGCGTGTTCGATTTCCTGCAGTTTCGCGTAGTGGTTGATGAGGTGATTCGCGGAGGTGGTGTTGGTCAGGAGGCTGGACTTGAGAAGGCGAGTGTGTATCGAGAACGCAGAGTAAAAATCGTTGCTTTTTGGGGGGAGTTTCCGAGCGTGGAGGGTTTTGCTGTGGAACTTTGTCAGTTGATTTTGGCGCCAACGTCGCGGGTTCTTCAGGGCAAAGAGGAGATTTGCTGTGAACGACGTCGTCTTCATACGCGAAGACGCCTCCAAAGTTCAACTCGTTGCCCTTTTTATAACGTAGTTATGGGCAAAAAACGGCGTCGTCGTTTCGTGACTCATACGACGCCGTTAAATATGATTCGCCGACTTTACTCGATATATATATGTAATTAATCAAATAAATTCACATCAATTACACTTATTTTTATTATTTTTTTATATTATTATTTTTTAGGAAAGCACTTTGATGAACGCCTTTGAAAAATTGCAGGTGCAAATACCAAAAGTTAATAATACTAGTTTACTAACAAAATTGCCTGTCACCTATTCGAATAATTTGAATACCAGATTTTCTAGATATTGACAGAATAAAATAGAATAGGTAATTTTTCCATTGGGAGCTCGAACACAATTGTCACCACATCTTTCTGATAAATTCCAAAAAGGTCAAGGAAGTTGGTGACCTGATGATAGGGGAGCCGGCGACCAAATCATCGATTACACTTAACTCGTGATTTGGATGGCATGAAAGAACTCGTGGAGCTTTATCCATTTTACAGGTCATGTTGTTGTCTTATTTTCTCGAATTGCGAGATCACAACCTTAAAGCAGGAGGAAAAAAAAGACCATTGACTTTTTTTTTTTCAGAATCAAATTATCTCTTTATTCTGTTCAAAAGTAATTTTGGATAAGACGGTCGGTCGAATCATTAAAGCTACAAAATCGTGTGGAATTCTTTAAAATACCAAAAAGCAAAGGAAAAAAAAAAAAAAGGCAAAAAGATGGAGGACCACAAAGTTAGGTCACAATTAGGACCTAAACTTAGGTTAATCATACAAAGCCCATTAGCCTCCAAAGTCCATCATCATCCACTACAAAAAAAAGTCAGAAAGGGCAGTCCATCCCCGGGAACCGAAAGAGGCCAATGAAAATAGTCGGGTTAAAGGGTGTTAATTTGTTACATAATAAAATCAAGTCCTAAGACTTTTAAAAAGCTCAGTCAACGAAGACCTTGATTTCACCAATTTGACAAGACACGTTTTTGAAATTTTAAGCTCGATTGTAATTTCGTGACGAGTTTTAGAACTTGATTGCACTTTCAAAAGTTTCAAGACTTAACTGCACTTTCGTGATAAGTTTTAGAACTTTCGGTGCAATGCATTAAACCCCGCTTCAAAGATCATATAGCTATAACTGGTGCATGTGAGATAGACACAGAGTCATTTAGCTGGGATGCTGTAATTTTTTCTCTTCACTTCTGCATCCTGATTCCTGATTGTCCAGCAAATGTTCTGAAAATTGCTGTGAACCCCATTCAAATTGGATCAGAGCAGACATGGATTCTGCCCTTTAGCTAGAGGAAGAAGACAAGATGGAGGAGGGGAAGACAAAAGGTAAGGAAGAAAAGAGAGTGAGGCCCATTAGTGCAGCAGGGTCCAATAAAACATGACTTCACTCCAAGAGCCTCTTTTGTTCCTCTGTACTGGTCTGAAAAAGGAGCCAGAACCATTTTCCATGGCTTCTTGAATGCTTAGAATGTCACTAATGTCACTTGGTAGTCTTGCCCTTTAAAATTTCTTCACTCAACTCTCTGTTTCCCCAACAAGAGGAATCCACTGCAATTTAAATAAGAGGAATCCACGACCATCATGCACACAGAGGAAAACTTTTTGCATTCCATAATCATTGTGTTTTCAACATGTCTTCTTTATTCTATACATTTAATGGAAAGAGTAGCAAATGTTTACTCGTCATCCTATCTCAAGGAAAGCACGGACTTGTGTGCTCCTGCAAATTGTCCGATGCGTGTCAGATGATGAGATGGCCACGATGAGCGAGTGACCATTCGGTTGCCAACTGGTATCAGAATTAGGACAGTAACACTAGATTTGGTCATGTAGAGATGGAGATACGTGCTAATTACTCAAGAGGGGGCCCTTCCTTCAATCACCCCACTCATAAGAGGACAAGGTAAAGTCTGTCACAAGAGACAAGGGAAAGCCACTCACTCACTTGTACCAATGGACTCCATTTTCAAGAGGGCGTGGACTCTCAATTCTTGAGCTGAGTTCATTTAACACGTTGGGAAGACTACAGTACAAGACAGAGACAAGAGGCAAATGAAGCCAGAATGTTGCAAGTTGGTACATATGAGGAGATACCAAGAATGATTGATGATGCTGTGATATTATCTTACGCATGGTGCTGGTCTTGTCATAATGAACCAGACCTGCATTAGAACAGCTCCTTGTTGGTTGATGAGCAGGTTTCTCCCTAGCCTGAGGATAGAAAAGGTCTAATGTCCCGCATGATCTTACACATGGAGAGCAACAAATAAGGAGAAGAAAAGATCGATTCGGGGATGCATGAGATCAGCAGTGTCCGGGCAGCTGTGCGAATTAAGGTCAAGCGTACTGAATCAGTCTCTTTTGCCGATTTTCTCCCATTGGTTAAAACCAAACAGAGTAGCGGTGTCGCTTTTTACTCCTCCACTCTCTAACAATTGATTGGTCATAAGAAACGATCAAAGGCAAAGGAGAGTAATATCTTGATGTGGGAAAAGAGCAGATAGTTGCAAGCTGCAAAACTTGAATTATGAGTAATATTTGCCGAAAGCTATTCTCCACCTTTGCATAATTCCAAAACCATCAAGCAGTTATCGTACCCGTCTGAGTTGGGAAGAACCTGTCTTATGGCGACCGAGACCGATAAATTCTGCAGCATTTATGCCTCTTTGGCATAATCAAAATTTCAAACACGATGTTTGTGCCAAATGGCAGGTAACCGGAGCGAAGGTCTATAATGGTATTGAAAGTTAGACAAGGCGACGAAATCTCCTAATATGTAAACCATTAGGTTTCTTTTAGTTATGCTGGTGGCTGCGGTGGCTGCAGTCGCAGTCTTGTGGTATAGTCGAGGGTTGGGGCAGTGACCCCGGCGGAGGCAGAGCAGTACCACGAAGACGAACCTTGGTCACCATTCATAAAAGTTAAGAGAATCTTGCCTACATCTCTTGGTTGATCCTGTAATCCTAATGGAATTATGCTGAATAGTTCCCTGGTTCAAGAACAACCAACCATCATGACAGACAACATCACAGCAAAGCTCTGTAACATGCTTGACTGGACTATGCTAAAGTGCAATCAAATTGGTCCCACTCAGCATGAATGAACAGAGCCCATAAAGTGCAAACATGTTTCATTTGCCTCCATCTATAAATTCAGACCCTTCAGGGTTTAGACCTTCATACCCAGAGCTTTCAAAAAAGTTGCCATCCCTATAACCGTTCGATGTCTCCCGTACCCATTACTCCGGTCAAGGTCGGTCACATAGACGATGTTCAAGAACTCAGAAGGTCTAAACCTATGAAAATCCCCACGAGATTTGTCCGGGATATGGACGAGAGGCCGACTCTAGAGACTGTCGCTCTGCCTCCAACTTGTGAAGTTCCGGTCATTGATTTGTCTAAGCTTATGAGTGGAACAAAAGATGTGAGCAACGTTGAAATATCACAACTCGCAGCTGCCTGCCAGGAGTGGGGGTTTTTCAGGTACAAGCGGAAATAATTTTTTCTTTTCCCTTCTTTAGCACTTGAAAGATAGTTCATACATAGTCTCAACATTTTTGTTGCTCTGCTAGGTGGTGAATCACAGTATTGATTTGGGTTTGCTCGGGAGGATAGAGGAGGTGGCGAAGGATTTCTTCATTCTGCCTCTGGAGGAAAAGCAGAAATACCCAATGGCTCCAGGAACTGTTCAGGGGTATGGTCAGGCCTTCGTGTTCTCTGAAGACCAGAAGCTTGATTGGTGCAATATGTTTGCTCTCGGCATCGAACCGAAGTTCATTCGGGATCCAAAGTTATGGCCTAAGAGTCCACCTGAATTTAGGTAATGATGACAGTACTAACATATTAGTCAGTCCAAATTTCTATGCTTGCGAGTATATTGACGGTCGAAGCTTATTTTTCAGCGAAACTGTGGAGACTTACTCTATGGAAGTAAGGAAGCTGTGCCAGATTCTGTTGAAATACATAGCCACGAGCCTTGGGTTGAGAGGTAACATGTTCGAAGAGATGTTCCGGGTAGCCGTGCAAGCCATCAGGATGAATTACTATCCTCCCTGTGCGAGCCTGATCTTGTTCTCGGTTTGAGTCCCCATTCGGATGGAAGTGCTCTACCGTGCTGCAGCAACGAAAGGGTAGCTCGGAAGGACTACAAATACTCAAGGACAATAAATGGGTGCCGGTTCATCCTATTCCAAATGCTTTTGTGATCAACATTGGCGACACGATTGAAGTAAGAAACTCGGTCCTCATTTTCATGTTAATCCTGATCTAGGCATCGGGATAGTCTTCCTCACAGATATTATATGCAGGTCCTCACGAACGGAAAGTACAAGAGTGTGGAACATAGAGCCGTGACTCACAGGGAAAAGGACCGTCTATCGATCGTCACGTTCTACGCCCCTAGCTATGACGTTGAGCTCGGACCGATGGCGGAATTCGTGGACAGGAGCAACCCATGCAAGTATCGGAGATACAATCATGGCGAGTACAGCAAGCACTACGTGACCAACAAGCTGCAAGGGAAAAAGACCCTGGAGTTTGCTAAGGTTCAAATTGAGAACTGGAGTTGAAAGCAGTCCCATCCTAGTCCGCAACCTCATGGTTTCCAATAATTGGAGGAAGCATAAACTAGTACCTTGTAAATTACCATGTGTCTGTTTCGCTTCAGGTTAGTCACTGTACATGACGTAGGCAACAGCTCAAGTTGAACGGTGTTTGGTGGCAGAATCAGATGTAATCGTTAGTGGGAGTTTATTGCCGGTTCGTAAAGTATCATTGATGCTGAAACTAAGTGGGGTCTTACGGTAAACAACTTTTGCCACTGAGATTCTCTATATTCATGAGTCCATGAGGTTTGATCCACTTGCAGCACTGAGGGAGAAACACAATCTAGGCCTACCAGATTGCCAATACGGAAAACAGCATCAAACGATGACGGTACCACAGACAACGAAACAAAACATTCTTGTCAATGGTAATTACAATATGAACCATGGTCTGAAGGAAAACTGAGCGGCATAGGTACTAGTGTAGTCTACAGAAAAAATCATACTGAGGCTACAATAATGAGAACCCATGTGAGCATAGGAGTTAAAGCTGGCCAGAAACAGAAGCAAATTGACACAAGCCAACTACAGTTAATTATGGTGATCTTTCATTAGAATATGCCCAAGTTGAAGATTCTGCACAGATTCTTATGAAGTTATTGTGTACCTCGAGAACGATCACGGGGGAATACTGATATACACTTCATGATCAAGAATGATCGTGTGGAGATAATGCTGGTTCTACGGTTAAAAAGATTGAGATCATTGACCCAGAATAAGTGCCTCTATTTGCCCTCGAATTTGCAATCTTGGACCAAGTGAAGACTCTTTTTGTCAGCATCCTATTTGCATAGTTGAAGTTCGAGTCAAAATTTCTCTCCGTTCAGCCAGATTTTACCATCAAAAGGTTAAGGGATGATGAAATAATTGACTGCAACTGACCTTACGTGAATATGGTAGCAACCGCACGTTATGCTCCGTAATAACTCAGGACTCAGAATGCCTGGGGCCATTGGCTAAAAAACGAGTGATTGATGTACAAAAGTATCAACATCAACATCACCTTTATCTCAAATCAGTTGAGGTCGGCGGTCGATGAATCCGAAGCAAAAAGCTTAAAATATACTAAAATAAAAGCAAAAACATGGATATTCCAAAAATAAATAAATAAATAAATAAAAATAAATATAAATGACTAAACAGGGCATTCTGGAACATAGGAAATCCCCTATCTATAACGTGAATAACTTTTCTCCACTCCATCTTAAGACAGATCGTATGCCAATGTATTTCCAACTCCATTAAATCTTGTTTTACTACTTTTTCCCAAGTAAGTTTCGGCCGACTTCGTCTTTTCTTTATATCATGTTCTCGGTAATACACTTATGTTCTTATCAGAGCATCTAGGGATTTACGGAGAATATGTCCAAACTATCTCAATTTATGTTCTCTCATCTTCTTTGCCATTGGTACTATTTCAACTTTTCGTCGAATATCGTCATTTCTTATCTTATTCATCCTTGTATGACCACACATCCACCTTAATATCCTTATTTTTGCTACCCCAATTTTATGCTCATGTTACTTCTATACTAGCCAACATTTAGCTCCGCATAGCATTGCAGATCTTATTATTGTTTTATAAAATTTTTCCTTTAATGTAAGAGGGATTTTGCAATCACACAAAAACCCTAATGCACTACGCCATTTCATCCAACCTACTTTGATTCTATGGCTAACATCCTCCTCAATCTCTCATCTCTTTTGCAAAATTGATCCCAAATATCTGAAAGCATCTTTCTTAGGTATACCTTCTATCTAAGTATATCCATGGATTCTTGATCACCTTCTCTTGTCATTGCGAACTCTGCATAAAAGTATAAAGCAAGAAAATATCAGATACACTCCATGACAAATTTTTCAATCATCTGCTTCAACTGATTAAAGACGGGAACTTTAATGGAACAATGTCAAGAAAGGCTTATGGGATCATGGGAAGCAAAAGGAGTCCGATGCACCGTTCAAGTTGTGTTTAACTTGCTATAGCTCAAGCAGAATTTGAATAGCTTTCTACAGTTAAACCAACTGATCTGGTATTATCATATAGGAGCTGTAATAAAACTGAACAGAGCTGTTTCACCGTATCTTCCTCACCGTATCTTGTATCACTCATCTTTTGTTTGCTTCTGTCATCGCCTCCTTGCGTTTCAAATCAGTTCATTCATTCCATCAAACTGTTTTTATCTTTTCCACCCAGATGGCTCAACCAGTTGGGAGGAGCAGCTTTTCCTCAGTGGAATGAAGAAAAGGGAAAGCCCGCAATTATATGTTGTATCTTTAGTTGTTCATATTATTGGTGCTCAGGGAAGCACTAACTGAGCGACTTGAGCGCGGGCTTCGCTGATTCTTAAGCTGAAATGACGCCAGTGTCGAAGCAAATTGAGCATAAAACAAATGCCAGAGAAGGATCCGACATAGAGATTGTTCACAAGAAACTTATTAACAAAGCAAGCTACTATACTCTCAGTGGCAATGCCCCACGTCAGAGCTCAGCTCACACCAAGTACTATAAAATATGCCACACAAAGATCAATTCAGGAGACATAATAAGCAAATGAAATGATGATGCAATCAGCAAAGTGAGCATGAATGGAAGAAATCAGTGCACTTGAGGAAGAAAGGGGATGATGATGCAATGCAAACAAGAACAAAGTGGAGGAATATTAGAATAACAATCACCAAAACCAAATTGCTTCAAATGATTACCTCACCGCCCATCGTTTCATCAGAGCTTGTGGGGAACAATTATCCAATTACCCCCAGCGTGTGCACTGTAAATTACTCAGTCATTCAGTGTGAACTCCAGATTTTCATCACCAAAGGTGCAAGGGGGGGAAGAAAATAAATTCATGAAATATGTTACTCAAATCTCATTAAGTCGTTAAGCGCTTGTTTTGTGTATGAAAATCCCATGTTCAAATCACAAAACTTCATATTTATCTATTAATCTGCCATCAACTATGCAGCCTTACTCGATGGCACTTGGACGGCGCTATTTGTGCAAAACGAAAACATGGAACAGAACGAGGATAATGCATTCCTGGAAATGTTACATGAATGAACGAGTTATCGAAAGTATTGCTTTGATTGGTTTAAAAAAAGGAGGGAAAGAGCAACCAATGCTGCCGACCCTATTAACTGTTACTGAAAGCATTTGTACTGGTCTATCTCCTTAATTCCAATCCATATGAAGGCATTCGACTTGCAGTGTGTGATTCAACAGGAAGGGCAAGTAATAAGCCAAATAACATTCTTTCCAATAGGGAACATTAAATTAAAAACCTTCAATTGGCACAGTTTGATCTTGAAGGGACCACAAGGGAGATGAAACTCTGGAACCCAGTGTATGAGGAGCGGAGGAGATTTTCTAAGCCAAAGAAGGTTTGACTCCTGTCGAAGTGACCATGACAAGCACTGAAGGTTTTCACCTTTTTCACCAAACAAGCATGCCCAAAGCAAAGTGTCAGCTGTTAATAAATTGCCACTGCATCTGGGAACTTCATTCCGCCCTCCATTTCTCACCTCCCCTTTCCCTTTTCCATCGTGTTTTTTTGAGGGACCCAAGTGGGTCCAGAATTCCATGCTCAGGAGAGGAACTTTTCATGAGTTGCAAATGCCTAATCTTGCATTTAAATACTTGTTTAAGATCCCTTGAGAGTACTCGTGTGGCATGCGCTAAGCATGCTTAATAAGAAACACATCGATTTTCATAAAAAAAAAAATAGTTATATGAAAGGAAGGAAAAAAAGGCAAAAGAGCACAATGAGTGTCAATATTTGTGTACAAAGCTCACTTTAATATTAAAATTTTTTGTCGGCTCAGTTAAATGCCGAATCAGAGAGAAAATCAGAGAGAAAATGATCATTTAAATGCCAAATCGAAGAAATTCCGACCAAACTGATTACATGACATTTATTAAAAAAAATCTTAATGTTACGTGGAAATTTTTTCTAAAAAATAAATTCATGTGAATTTCTTTTATAAAATGTTCAGTTCTCATGGACTTCCAAACTTAAAAATAAGCTTTTTTTAAAAAAAATCAAAAGAAAAATGTTTAAAAAGTATTTTTTAAAAAAAAAAGGACTTGCAGCCTGTCCTTGCCGCTGCCAACCGCTTTCCTTTCATTTTTTTAAAACTTTTTTTAATCTTTTTAGCTTATTTTTCAATTTTTCAATTATTTTTTTTACTTTTAACTTTTTTATTGGTAACTGGATTGTTCATCAAGCCATTAGACTTAAGTTATTAACAAAAAAAAAATTTTGATTTGGCACTTACGTAATCATTTTTTAAAAAAAAATTGACACTTAAGTGAGCCGAAAAAAAAACTTTGAAATTATGTGAACATCATACATAAATTTCGGCACTTCTAATATCCTTTTGCCATGAAAAATAAAAAAAAAATAAAGAAAAGCAATGGGCTGATAACTGCAGAGGTTCCTCGCTTAATTGTTTGACAAGCGTTTTGAGGGCATTTATTAATGAAAGTCTTTGGAAATTTCGGTTTTCTTGTCTCTTCTTTGTTCGACCAACTTATATTTCTTTCCATAAGCAAAGCTCCCTCCGGCCATCAAAGGCCCCCCCGGACGGCCCTCGGTTCTTGAGCATGTTGGAAGCATACCTGTTGTTGCGGGAGACAAAGAGAGCTTTAGATTAAGAAATCGCTGCTGGTATTTCTCTTTCTGAGTTGAAACGAGCGACTGATAATCATTTCATACGGAAAAAGCATGTGAAGGTGGCCGTCTATTTTGCTTCATTCACTACCATCTGCACTTTGCACACCCGATCGAAAAAGAGAAGAAATGAACACTTTCTTTTTTGCACATTGTTCACGCATGTTCATTGAATCTTCTTCTAAAGAGGACAAGACAGTTTGACAGAAGCTTTTGGTTCTCCTTCGGTGATTTGATGAGAGGCGTGTTAGGCTTTGACCCAGATGTCTTGCTCATGTCGAACTCCATTGCTGTCAACATTATGACATGAGATCATAACAACGGGAAAAGACAAAGGAAGAATAATATAAATGGCCCTCAGAACTTTGATCCGAAATGCAATGTGATTTCTGAACTTATAATTTGTTCAATGTAATTCTTAAACTGTAGCACAACATGCAATGTGATCTTCGAACTTTTAATTTGCTCAATGTGATCCCAGGACTTTTTATACATGTTCAACTTAATCCATGAGTCATATTAAAATATTCAATGTTACTTCTGAACTTGTATTAATATAAGGACAATATTGAGCATTTTCATATAGTTCGGGGATTACATTGAGAATGTATAAAAGTCTAGGACCGCATTGAACAAATCAAAATTACATGGGTCACATTGTATATTGTGCCAAATTTCAATGACCATTTGTGTCATTATCCCAAAAAAGAAAGAAACTTCATGTTAGTACATGAGAAGACGCTCACATTGTTTATCAAGTGAGTAAAACACATAATTATCAACTACTGACAATAATAACCACGAGGAATATATTTATAAGAAATCTTACAACTTGTCAAGAAAGTGCAATTGAGTCTTAAAATTTACAAAAAAAAAAAATGCAATCAAATCATAAACCTTGTCAAATTGATGCAATCAATCCTTCCACAAACTCTGTCCAATTTGGCTAACAAAATTGCTGACGTGACTTTTTTAAATATTTTTTTCTGTCCTACGTGGCGATGGCATGGCTAAAACGACATTATTTTGGTCCAAATATGTTTTTTAAATATAATCTTAATTTATATTAATTTTCAAAATAACCTAAAAAAAACGAACGCAAAAGCAAAACAAAGCGACAAGGGTACGTCACCCCACCATCCCTAGAAAGGGCCAATGATGGTGGGGAAATGGTCACCGGGCCTCGACAAGGCCTATTGGCCCTCATCGGTAATCGGTGAGGGTCACTTGCCCTTGGTCAAGGCTCGGCGACCTCCAGCAGTAGTGGGGCGACGACGACAAGGCTGAAGCCCTCGCCGTTGGTTCTACTTATGCATTTTTATTTTATTATTTTAACTTACTAATTAAATAAAAATTATATTAAAATCAAATTTGGACCAAAACGATATCGTTAAAATATTTTAAAAAAATTATGTCAGCATTTTTTTAGCCAAATTAGACGAAATTAACGGAAGGACTCAATTGCACTAATTTGACAAGTTTGAGGATTCAACTTAATTTTCGTGATAAGTTTTGAGACTTCTAATAAATATATCCCTAACCATGATAGAATTACAAAGGGGAAGCATGAAAATTTCTATTTATTGAAAAGCAAAAGCCGCACATTGTCATGAAAATACAAGATAATCCGCATTGATCAAAACCATGATGTTCAGTTCCACAACCTCATATTTTTGTTGTTCATTTGTGTACAAATTTCATTTCCTGTCTTCCACTTACTAATGTGCTCAAGCCGATTTCAGTCAAGGATCATTTTCTAATGAGTTTGAACCTTGTTCACAATCTCTGTTGATTAACAACTACTAAATGTCAATCATAATCATAAAGAGTTCACAACTTTAACCCAAATCCCCTAAAAGAGCTTGAACTGAATAATTATATATCACATCGAGTTAGCAGATATTGAACTTAAGAGAAACTATAAAGAGGCGTACTTTACTTTTAAATTAGAATCCGCATCATCAAATTTTTAGAAATACTCAAATCTTAGACGATCCTCGTAAAAAAGCAATCAACATGTAAATTTTTTCGATTTGAATGAAAAAGAAGAAGAAACAATGGCTTAGGAAAGGTAGATAAAAATCAACATATCCTTTGATTCTATATCGGAGGTATATGAGGTCCCAATGAGAGCTATTGGACCCAGGTGTGTCTAGATCAATTTTAGGGGTGGTAATAGGATGAGCCATGAGAAAATACTAGATAAAATCAAAGGCAATATGTAAAAATTCGCGGAGGGTTGAACCCGTCAATTCGTTCTTAAGGAACATAATCACTGTGTACCTGGTAAAACTGGTCTTTGAACTGATTAACACTATTTCTCATCGAAAATTTTGCTTCGTTAACAAAGAAAAATAAAGGGTCACACAATTCACTCACTCCCTCTCTTTACTTCTCTCTAGTTTCAATCCAAAAACAGGGAATTGAGGAAAACTAGAAAAGAGCAAAAAGAGGGAGGGTTTCACGTTCTCCCTAAAACGGCAGGTTTTCGCTTTTTCCCTCTCCAAGAAGCAACGGTGGAAAATCCCACAAGCAACTCCATGGAGCTCCTTCATTCTGCCCCTCCCCACACCAAAAGCATGAAGCTGCTTGTCATTGCTCAACAATCGCTAGTGGCATTAACATGTCAATAGTGATCCCAACGATTAAAGATGGCACCTTTTCCGTCTCTTCGCCCATAAAAAGGTGCTTTTTCCTCTTTGGCAACTAAGTGTACTGAGCTCGTGGTTCTTGCTACATTTGACTAGTCTCGATCCCTTCATTTTGACAATTTGTAGGCGCGAGAGAGAGAGAGAGAGACAACGTGCCGTGTGGGGAAGTTCATTCCCAAACACTTGAAGACACTATGAAAACCGCACCAAATCTGCCCGATAGCTGTTTCCACACGCAACATCGCGAGATATAACTTCACTTCAGTGCTGATGGGACGAATCTTGCTCTCAAAATTCTGGGGATTTCCGACGGATCGTGGGGCTTTATCAGTCTACAGAAACTTTGCATGATCAAGTGATTCCGCATGAGAATGGCGATGCCCTCCACTGATTTCTAACCTGATATTATGATCGAGTTGTTTAAGTCAATTCACCAACACACATACAAAGATAAAGTAGATAAAAATAAAATTAGCCTTCCATGAAGAACCAGTATAAAACAAGGCCGTAGAACACCTAGTTGCAGCTCCACTTCGGAAGACAAGAAAGTTAGAAATCGCACCGACATCTTGTGCTAAAACAAATACTCATTCTTAAATATGTGGGACTAAGGACAAATCAACCCGAAAACAACAATGGTAATCTGGGCGCTCGCATACCAGCGGAAGATGCTGGATGCTCCCGCTCCAAGTATCAGACCAAATCAATCACTACATAACATCTTCCAGGACGGGTGCATATTCTTTAACCATTTGTACTTGGCTCTCAAGGCAAAATGTACAGGTATTTTCAGCTCGTGTGCTCCCATTTAATTGAAGTGGAAGAGGTACACCTGAGCATAGGTCTTCCAAAGCCTTCGGAAGGAAAATGATTGAACCCCTCTGCCATTTCCGCATCTGCAGCAACCTCTGTAGCTGGACGGTAGACTAGCAGTTTTTCATGCAAGATATCTGAACAAATTAGGATTATCTTTGTCCCTCTCCAGATAGTCCCGAGTGATCAAATCTTCTATTCGCTTTTTGATCGCCTTGAAATCAGGCTGCAATGGACAAGTTGTCAGTTAATAAAGATGATTCAAAATTTGCAAGGGAGATGGGCCAAAAAAAAAAAAACCATTAACTAAGGAACAAATAGAGATCATCAGAGACCTTAAACATGCGGCCTAACTGCTCGACACACTCCATAACCAGCTGCTGATGACCTAAAACTTTCCGACTCTTCATGATGCGCACAATTGACGCATCTATGGCATAGCGTCGATCCTTGTCAACATCTTCAATTACTTTCTTTTTCTCGTCCACAGGAGGGAGTGGAATCTGGTGATTGGCAGATTGCAGTCATTTCACTGCTCAGGCATTGAAAGCTAAGGAAAAAATGTGGAAAAAATATCAAGCAACAATAGATACCTTGATCCTCCTCATTTTGTCGGTGAATTTCGCATTAAATTCAAAGTGATCGGTCGGTAATATTGTCTTCGTGTTGGGCTCTTTATTGAGAATTTTGTACTTGGCACACGACAAAGAGTGCAGAAGTCTAACAACGTCGTCGTCACTCAGATTTAACTGGTTCATGATCTCTGAATAACTCAATCTCTCTGGCGTGTTGAAAAGCAGCAAAGCAGATGCCTATCCATAGAAAAGAACAAAGATTAAACCCATTTGCACGTGTCATTTTGCGGTATGTAACCCCTTCCATCTATCCTGGCGACTGTGGAGTGGGGAACTAAAGGAAAAGAGGTTGTACAATTCCATTCAAGAAACCTGATAAGTCGTGACAATCAGCTCCATGGTTTTTGGTTCAAATTTTCCAATGATGTTACAAGTACCCAAGGAGTATATCCATGTTAGTTTTCTGTGCTTCGTTTTCGTTTGATAGAATTCCTTGAAAACTTCAACGCACCTTACCTACAGTGACACAAAAACGAGAAAGTGATATGAGCAACTCTTGCAAAAAGCAAAATTTTTTTTGGAATGGGGGGTGTTGTTAGGACAACAAATGGGGAAGGGCTAAACATAAAAATACTTGTACGGGCACCACACAGAATAATTTCCTGAAGAAACAGAGGAAGATAAAAGGCTGACAAGCATACCATCTCTGCTGGAAGGTTCAAATCGAAAGATTTGTAGCTTGGCCAAAAGCCAGTTGTCAGAACAGTAACCGTCAAATCAATCCCAGGATTTGCATTAGGATTGTTGCTGAGATACTCTTCAAAATTGGTTTGGTTTTCCCTTGCCAATGTCAAATCTGTCACCTGAAAGAAGAGTAATTCAGCAAATTGTGGAAAATAGTTGGCCCAGCATCAAATATAGCGGAAGTCAGTCAATCAGCAGGGACAACAAGGGCAACCAACCATTCCCTCCATCTTTGAGGTGAATTGACCACCACATTGTTGCTTTAGCTTGGTCAAAATACTTCTCTCATGATCATCATTAGCACTCTTATCGAAAAGAAGCCGCCTCGCAAGCTTTTTCCTGGCAGGGTTCACAAAAAATTGATTCTCTCAATATGGTTTGCCCAAGAAAACTTCTGATTGCAGGCAAGTAGTAGGGAGAGATGAATAAATATCCACCTATAGAACTCAGCAAATAGATCTTTATCACTGATATAGGCAAGCAGTTTCACCACCTGTGCAATGACCAAAGAAAAAGGAATCAGGAGCAGTAGCATGTCATGTGATTAGCCTATTTGGGGTCTAAGTGCCAAACAATACCTTCTCAAGCGTTTCCTCAATAGCTTCATCACTCAACTTCTCACTGCCACCTTTCTTTAGTATGTTGTCACAAAAAGTGGCCAGCAGTTCTGCATTTGAGCTTCCACCGACTCCCTTATTGCAGAAGACCTCAAAAGCCTCCTTTAGAGCCTATAGAAGCACAGAGAACATGATATTAAGCATGAGTACAGGATGCCCAGAGGCAGAATCACCAGCAGCAGCAGCATACCTTATGAAAAAGAGTGTGGTTCTGGAAACAATCGTTGACATATGCTAGGTACTTATCATGTAATTCAATCACTTTCCTCACAAAAACCTGCGAAACGTGCACCTATATGAGCTTCCTGTCAATATTCAGCCTCCTCCATCCAAAGTAAGGTATGGAAAAATCAGATAAAATTACTTGTTCTTGCAGACCAACCACATCCTTCTTCTCGGCCTACAAATAAACCAACGGTCATCAGATCAACACTTTAAAAGAAACAACTGTTCAACAGGATATTGAAGCGGATTGCATCAGAAAAATAAAAAATTTGCAGTGTGTACATCTAACAGTTTTCCAATTATCCATTTTCCCAGTGGAGATGTGAAAACTATGCTTAGCAGCAACTATTTCTATTCTACTTTATGGGGCCAGAGAGAGATTCAGGAAAATGGAGTTTCCAAGCTACTAATAAGCAATGTGCAACAGGATGCAAATGACGGCTAGTTTCAGTGGTCTTAGTTCAAGTCTCTCACTCCAACTTCAGAAGTTCAGACTTAGCAATTATTTGCATGCATGCCCCCGTTTATCCTTCAGTCCTTGAAACTCACATCACCAAGTGATGAAAAAATAACAGCAAATGGTGCATGCATGCACCAGTCCAACATGCCTGCTTATTTAAGAAATATGGAAAGATCAATAGCAAAAATACCATAGGATGTACCAAATTTACTACAGAAGCTCAAATAGAAGCATGCATCAGATGACCTCTAATCACCTCTTAGACTTGCTTTCTCATGACCAATTTAAGACGGTAACCAAAATGGTTCATCATGAAGTGTCTTCTGTTTTTCACAAAAGAGGTCTATCAATACACATATAAATGCCCCTATGCGCTCATGATATGTCTTGCACAAAATATCTACAATTCTGTCACTTCATTCTGTTGACTCGTACATTTCTTATGATTTTACAAAAGACGAAGTGTCTTCTCAGATACAAGAATCCAAAATCTACTAGGAAAAATCCTTTTAGCTAAGTGAAATAAGATATCCTTCAAAAGAGACAATTTTCTAAGACTTGCTAAGATTCTATAACTTATGAAGCCCTTTTACTTTAGCAGTTTGAAAAGCTAAACAAGTACAAGAATCAAAATAAATGTGCATACTTTCTTGTTGCTTGCAGCATCTTCAGCTTGTTTGACCAAGGCTGTACCTTCAGCAGTAACATGCTGCGCAATACAATGAAAATAATTTTGTGAAAACATAAAAAATCTATTTCGCTAGAGAAAGCACGAGTCTACAGTTACTTACCTGTTTAAATATATTTGCAACAGGATCCAAGCCCTAGGTATTTTAGAAAACAGCCTGAACATTCTAGACAAGTCCTCACCTGAAAAACAAACATTTGAGTCAGTAATAAAGCATCTACCTTTACACAATTAGAAGTTCCAAAGGGAAAAATATGAAGAAAGCAAAGCAACCACCTTATCATCTCTAAGCAATGCATGACATCCCGAGTGCTCTTTTTCAAGTAGTTGGTTTGCATAGACCGACAGTAACTCATGTTGAACTTTCTGCAGAAAACAGAAGTAAAACTTGCAAATTAGAGTTGATAGACTGAGTACAAATGATATACCGCAACTCCATCCAGAATTCTCATTCCAAAGTAAAACAAATTACAAACCTCAGTAACTTCGGCTCACTACTTGAATGCAGGTAATGAGAAACCCTGTCTCTCTCACGTTTTAGACACTCTTCAGCCTGTGATCGCCAATAACATGGATTAATATCGATAGAAACCACCCACTGCAACATTTCAGGCTAATGGTATAAAGTGTAATCATTGCCTTCAGCATGTAATCTGGACAAGAGTCTTCTAGTATCCATTTGAAGCCTTCCTAGAATAATAAGCAGCAGTATCTTCAAGCAGTGATGCTTCAAAGTCACTTTCATAACGATCCATTTGCCCCATCCCAATTTCAACAAATATATCCAAACGTCTTCAATAAAGCTCGGTCAATTTGCTCTCCCTCACGTTCTTGATCAATCTAATCAAAATTCAAGCCGGTATAAGAACTAACAAGATTTCTAGCATTAAGAAAACTGTCAAGAATCAGAGGGCATGGAGTATAATCATACCAGAGTGATAACTGCATCTCTCACTTTTGCATATAACTCCTTATAGACCTGAAACATCATCAATGAAGTGCATTGAGATAATTGTCGATAACATATGAAAATAGTCGACATTGTGAAACTGCAATTAGCATAATTCCGGTATATTTCAACCATGAACTTTTCTGCACATGATCAGCAGAAAGAAGACGTCGCACATGAGAGGTAACTGAAGATGTACCAGATCACGAAAGCAAGTCAGGCCAACTTCATTTAGGGGTGGCAATGATCTTCGAGCAATGAAGTACCGATCCAGATAATAGTAGAAACGAGATAACCACCTCACCATCACCTTATGGTTTGCCCACCTTTTAACAAGTTCTCTCAGCATAAACTCATCATGCTTCTCCCTCAACGAAGGCAATACCTAAATCAAAGACAAACCTCGAAATAATGGAGATAGAATAATCAAGAACCCAAAGGAAAGTAATCCACTGTGAAAAGTATGTATTTCAATGTGGAAAGGGTTAATTATGAAATTTCTAAGCTTGTATCATTGGGGGATGTCCATGTCATGAATACTACCATCTCACTTTCAACCGTCAGTGTGATTAAGTACTTACAAAATAGTTTCTACCTGAAGATGCAATGATTAAGGGAAAAGGGAGAAAGCTTCATGTAGCATGTCAAGAGGTCAACAAGGACTTCATAAGTACACTGATTGAATTCTTACCTTCTATCAGAAGAATCAATGAATCAATCGCACTAATTATATCAAATTTACACCAAAGAACTAACAGGTGTAATAAAAAAGCACTTCTTGGCATATACAATATCCACTAATTATATCAGATTTACACCAAAGAACTAATTGGTGCAATAGAAAACTTGGTGCATATTGCATATACCAACAAGGCTTAGTTATTTCTCATGTCGCACAAGGAGACAGCATTCAAATCCGATCACTTCACTACATAGCTCAAACTTCTTGAAAGCTCTGCCATACAACTCGAAACTTATTGTTCATTAGTGTCACACTTTTCACATATCATTTCCAATTGATGATCTGATCTTGGCATAATTTTCCTACTTCACCTACAAAACAGAGATTCAGTTTTCACTCAAAAAAGGAGTTGTCTTCATAACTCAGAATCTGATGCCTTTTTCCTATGGAAGTTTTTTTGGTCGAAAACTTCACATCAATCATTCACATTCCCCAACCCTCCATCATTGGAACAAATGCCAACTAGCACCTCAAAACTAGCATTAATTTTGAGGAACATCACCCAGGAAATTTTTTTAACATAAATCAATGGCAAATCCTTGTGCCCGTAGGCCATACAATAAACAAATGGAACTTCAATTTCCAGAGCAGTTTTTAACTATCATTGTATCTTGCATATTTCTTATATGCCCATCAATATCACATTTATCTCAACCAGTTGGGGTCGGCGGTCGATGTACTAGAAGAGAAAAACATAAAATACTAAAATAAAATCAAAGACAAGGATACAAAAAAAAAACGATTAAACAAGGCAACCTGGAACACAGGAAATCCCCCTCTACAATGCAAATAGCTTTCTTCCACTCCGTCCTAAGACAAATTGTACGCCAATCTAATTCCCACTCCATTAAATCTTGTTTTACTACCTTCCCCTAAGTAAGTTTCTACCGACCGCTTCCTTTCTTCATGTCATATTCGCGGTAAGAAACTTCTGTTCTTACCGGGGCATCTAGGGATCTACAGAGAATATTTCTTATATGCCCATCATGAAACTAAATGAAAAAAGCACAAACAACATGATTTCTAATTTCTCACCATTGAAGTGATGTACTCTTCAAATGATTCTCTGTACATGTCGTACAGTTGCTGGGAGTAGTCATGAGGAGGCTTTTGAGTACACATGTTGTAAATCATTCTGCAGATAACATCAACAAAGTCAACAGCTGTCGACAAAAGATAACACCATGCGGCTCAGCAATCAGGAATGCATAGAAAAAGAGAAGAGAACAGAGGCTAAATACGTGTAGAGCATCATGTAGTCCTCAGAGTGAATTGGGTCTCCGGAAACCCCTCAAGGATGTTCTTCAGCTTTGTGATACCCTTCTGCATAAACTCCCGTCCTTGCTCTAGGTCGATTGCCTTCCTGTCGTTCATCTTGCTAGAACCACACCTTAACTCTCAATTCATCTGCAGGAAGAACAAATTCACAGTTAAGAATCTCGCCAATGCACAAGCACCAAAAACACTAAAACCCGCAAGGTCAACAACTAAGCGCCAATAACACGTTTAAGTCACGAGCGTCAACTTTGTAAAGCGCCGATGATAACTGCAAGCCCTAAGAGGCAACACCGCTATGTTCCGCCCCCCCCCCCCGGGGCACCCCCCAAACCACACCCTTCCGTGCGTTCAAGCCCTAAATTGCATCAAAACATCATCACTCCCCAAATAGAAGCCACCTCGCTGCACCATCTCCCCACACTTTCTACGCAAGCACAGAAAGGAAGCTGAAGGCTCCCCACCGGCCCACCAAACGAAACCCAATTAAAAAAAAGCTCCCGAAAACACACGGTAGCAATCACTAACAGATCACGGCCATGAAGAACGCGAATCTGCACAAGCGAGAACGAGCAGCCTGGCGGCCGAAGCCTAAGAACGATAACGAGCGCAGGCACGACTGAATCAGAAGCAGGCAAAGACAGAAAGAAGATCAACAAACGGTCGCCACACATAGATAGAGAAGGAGCGACCTGATTCATGGAGCAGCGAGAGGAGGACCTGATCGAGATTGAAGAATCCGCTGATAACGAAGACGAAGGGAAGAACGAACTCGCAATCGCAGCGAAACGAGTCTGAAGGAGAGAGAGGGAAGAGGGTAGCGACGACGATGAACAGAGAAAAACTTTTGGGGTTGATTTTTGCCTTTATTTTATTTTATTCATCTCTCGGGGTTGGAGCCCTCTCCATATCCATGTATCATTCCCCTCGCTTCCTCCATGATCTTTTATATTAGTGGAAAAAATAGGGAAATTTTCAAAAAAAATAACCCAAATATCCTCATTTTCTCAAATAAAAACTTAAAGTAACTATGATTACTTTAAATAAGGGCCTGACCTCGCCGGTCGACCGGCCAAATTATCCAACTAATCAAGGGCATTTTTGTCAAAATATAATTTTAATATAATTTTTTGTTAAATTAAATTAAAAAAAAAGAATCATAAGCGGGGGGTCAATGATTCTTTTTAAAATTTTTTTTGAAATCTCTTAAAAATAGAGAAAGCAAAAATAAAATAAAATATTAAATGACCAAAATACCTCTTGCTACAGTGACTCAAGCCCTTTTTTGAGGTTAATATAGTCATTTCAGGCTTTTATTTGAAATAATATGTACTTCAGGCTCTTATTTGACATAATAAGATCACTTCATGCCTTTATTTGAAATAAAATTTATTTCAAACCCTTATTTGAGAAAATAAATGCACTTAGAGCCCTTATTTGAAATTTTCTCAAAAAAAAAATATGTCCATCAGAAGTCCTAAAACTTATTAAGAAAATGCAATTGAGTCTTAAAACTTATAAAAGCACAATCGAGTTTTAAAACTTATAAAATTGATACAATAGAGTCCTTAGCCAAATTCTCTCTTCTACGTGGCAATATCGTGGCTAAAATGATATCGTTTTGGCCTAGATTTGATTTTTAATATAATCTTTATTTAAATTAATTTTACAAAACATGGTTCTCGTTTTTTTTTTTTTTATTTTATCTTATTTTTAAGTTAATTTAAATTAAAATTATATTAAAAATCAAATTTAGGCCAAAACAATGTCGTTTTAGCCACATCATCATCATGTATGAGAGAGAAAATATTTAAAAAATCCACATCAATATTTTTCGTCAATTAAATTGGAAGGAATTACTGAAAGGACTCGATTACACCAATTTAATAAACTTGAGGATTCGACTGCACTTTTTGTAAGTTTTAAAACTCAATTGTATTTTTGTGACAAGTTTAGAATTTTATAAAAACAAAACTAAGAATAAATTGTAGACCGCATTAAAATGAATTTTGAGTTCTTCGAGTTTACTCTTCCTTTGTTACGTAGGAAAAATATTAAAATGATTTCGACAATTAAAAATGAGATTGAGTCAGCGACTAATTAGGGGTTCATCGTATGGGAGAAATTTGGAAAACTTCAAGGTACGTTAGGGAGAGTTTTGAGAGATTAACTTTACACGGAGCGAAAAAGAATTTGACTCCAAAATATTCATTAAAGCTTCGTTTGTTTTGCGAAAAATAAATAATTTAGAAAATATTTTTTCTAAAAATGATGTCTTGCATTGTTGGGAGCGCATAGTAGAAGTCCAATACATTTGTCCGGGGAGATCGCTAAGAGGGAGTCCAAGTTCGAACCCGTCAACATATTCAATTGGATCCACATTTACTCAAAAACTTAAGCAGATAAATTATGGGTCAATTTAGATATATTAATTGCTCCAGACCACATCAATTCTCTGATGTGGGCCTTCTCTAACACAGTTCAAATTATGGGCCAACTTAGATATATTAACTACCCAAATCACATCAATTCTTCAATGTGAGACTTTTCTAATTCACACGTGCGTCATAATAATCTCCTTCTCACGTGTGAGCTCGAGTGTTAGGTTTGCTCCCTAAGTATCTTTTTGCAACAAGATATCTCAATTTGAATCTCCATCAATAATCATCGGGCTTAATTTAAGTATCTTTTTGCATCAAAATATCTCAACTTGTGTCTCCATTAGTGCCCATCGGGCCTGCCCAACTCGAATCAAGACATCTTAACTTGAATCTCCATTAACGCCTATCGAGCCTGCCTGGCTTGAAAAATGCATTGGTCACTAGATTCCTTTTTTGAGATATTCAGCAAACACCGATACATATTGGGAGTGGGCCACCAATCAACTATCGGCTCTGACACCATTTGTTGGGAACGCGCAGTAGCAGTCTGGTACCTTTGCCCGGGGAGATTGCCAAGAGGGTGCCGAAGTTCGAGCCCATCAATATATTTAGTAAGCCCACACTCACTCAAATTTAAGCCAACGAGTTATGGGCTAACTTAGATATATTAATTGCTTCAGACCATGTCAATTCTCCGACGTGGAAAGTCTCTAACACAACTCACACGTGCATCCTAACATGCATGACATATAAAAATTAATGAACAAAATATTTTTATCATACACAAAAAAATTTAGACATAAATTCTTGTTGATAACAAAAATATTTATCATTAGTAAGTCATTTCAAGTGTTACAAACAAATCATTTTTAGGAAAAAAAAATTAAATCATTAAATTTTCTGCAAAAAAAAAAAAATTAACGGAGTCTAAATGCATATACCAGAGCACTTGAGATTGTTTTTATTATTTTGTAATCTATGTAAGATACACTTTAGAAAGCAATTTTGGCCTTGCGAGCCCGGCTATTGATCCTCCTCTCGTCCGTTGCCGGTTGCGCGACCTCCTCGGCGCTCTTGTGGGGTGACCCCTGGGGAGACGATGCTAGTCTCTCGTGACCCTAGGCCAGGCTATGCCAACGTCCCTGCACAAAGCTTTCCAGTTCCACCTTTATCCAAGCAGGTAAGATAGAAACACTGACGGAAAATTTGGAAAACAAAATTAGCTAAACCTATGATTTCGCATTTCGAAAATGTTCAAAGCCCAAAATTGGGAGGAACTTACCTTGAGTTTTGAGCATTTTTTTGGCTCGACTATACACCAGAGCTATCGAGATTGTTTTAGTAGACAACAAAGTTTTAAACGCTAGCTAAAGAGCGATTCACCATAATTTAATTACGTAGGACATTCAGGAGCGACCCATGCATGATTTAATTTGGGCGCAAGTATTCCAACGATTGATGAAGTTTAAGAATTCAATTTCTGATCTAGTTGAATTTCTTATGCTTGAATCTAAATAAAGTTTGAGTTCACTCATCAATTGCTTCTCTAAATCGGGTCAGACAATCCACGATCAACAGAAGCTCTTTCTCACGTGGTTAAAATAAAAACACATGCCAGGGGTTGAGAGATGTTTGAACGATTTCAAAAGATCCACTTGCTTGCCACTCTAATGACACATTCTGATGAGATGCTACATCTACTTGCCAAAAACGATGACGGAAAAAAGACATTTAGGACAAGATATAATCTTTGTGTTGGAATGCATGGGGCTAACGTGGACACCCATGTAGGGAAACACACTCCATGCCCATCATTAGTAATTGCTAAGCAGTTATCTACGTTCAGTTTTGTTTTGAAAAGATAGGTTCTTTTCTTTTTGAGATTAAGGGCCTGCATGGTAACCATTCTGATTCTCTGATTCTGTTCCCTGGAATAGTAAAGAATGAGAATCATGTTTGGTAACGCAAATAATTCTGATTCTGATTCTGTTCCAAGAATCAGTTTTGGAGAATCAGAATCACTTTTAGAGCAAAATCCAGAACAAAAAAAAAGTTGGTTCTGAAATTATAATCACTTTTGAGAATCACAAAACAGAATGAAATCTCACATCTCTCACTTTTTCTTTCAATTCTCTCGTCACTTTTCTCTCAACCTAATAAAATAAAAATAAAAAATTTCGAAAAAAATTGAATTTTTTTTCGAAAATCACAAAATTTTAGGATATTCCTAAAAATAGAAGAAGCTTAGATGAGACTAGTTTGACCTCATTTTCATAATTTTGGACCAAAATTTCCTAGATTTCATAGATTCACTCTTCTACAAAAAATATCGTAGAAGATGAGGGCATCCAATGTGTGGATGGTAACATATATATTCGTAGCCATGCGTCACAAAATGTGACAATCTGCATGTGGAGCTGGAGCCAAACACCCACTTGGATTTAGGATAGAAGTTGCAAAATGATAGTGAAGGACTTGTATTTCGTATCAAGGAAGATAATTTGGTTTTTTTCAATGATAATTTGATTGTTCGACTGCTATGTTTGTATGTATTTGGACAACGCAACATTTAAAGAAAAAAATGAGTCCTTAATATGGGAACGTGTCCCATGCTTTAATCGAACTTCAAATGTCATGTATTAAAATTTGTGTTTCATTTATTATGACACGCTAAAAAAATAAATGTATTTTAAATTTTTTTAGTGTGCATTGAAAATTAGTATTCAATTTAGAATAAAATTTTATAAAGTAATTACATAATTATTTGACTTAAATGAAAAAAAATTAGGAAGAGCAACAGTTTTTCAAAACAGAAATTTTGTACAGTTATCAAACGCGTTTCCGGTTCTTTAAAACTCATTCAGGAACAGAATCAGAAAAGTCATTTTAATCAAAATCAGTTTTTCGGAACAGAATGGTTACCATGCAGACCCTAATAAGATATCTTTCTCTCTCTTCACTCACGTCAGTTATTGACAAGAAAGAGAACGACAACAGATGATGCTCTGCTTTCTTCACTAGTCATCCACAATCGAAGTGTGGAATTTCTCGGAATTGCGAAACGACTCTCAATCTGTGGCAATTATGGTACGTCCCTTGTGTAATATATCGTTGGATTAGTGATACAAGTTAGGTTAGGGCATGTTCTTCCGCGTATGTTTCGTTAAGAAATAAGGAATTAGTTTCCTCCTCACTTTGAAAATTCTCAATCACTTTAAAAAAAAAAAAAAGTAGATAAGTCCCTGACGAGAGAAATTTGCATTTTCATTTTAAAACGAATGATTGAATTTTGGGAGATTGCCTTGCACTTCTCTTGACTATTTTCGACTTACAATGTTGTGCATTATAGAATCACATCCCTACATTTGTCACCTACTAATAATTCTTTGAGAATAGATCAAAGGGTGGGACACTAGCATCATAAGTGCACGGTTCAACTCTCGCGCTCTGCAAAAAAGGAAGAGCAAAAGTGAGATAGGAGAACCAGAGATGGGACAAACAAAAAAAAAATAATTATTTAAGAAAATTCAGAGGACATAAATATTTACGTGTTAAAATCACAGATTCATCTCTTCCTCCTCTCAAAGTTACGATCCACGTTTATACTCTCACGCAAGAACAGGTCTCACGACATTAAGATTGCTTCTCCCTCCAATTTCCGCACCAAGTCCTCCACAACCTTTAATGGAGGATCCTAAAAGGTAGAGTCTTTCCTCTTTAGATCAAGCAAATGGAGAGATACTCCAAGGAGATATGATGCATGAGAGCCGTCGTCCAGGTGATCTGGTTTCTGGTTCTACAAGTTGAGAACGGCCCTACTCGGTCCGATTCCAGATCCCAAGGATCTATTTGAAATCGATCCCTCTGCTCATATCAGATATAACTTTAGGTCGATATAGAGAGAATGGTTTAAGTAGGATATTGATTAACATGGTCACTTTGATTCCATTTGAATGTGATTTATTCTATTAAATTAGAGAGGTATTTCATGATACTAGAATTTTAAGATGAGTTTTATCGATCTTTTGGAGCAATAACTTGGTGATGTGCTCCATAATCCACACGTATTGCCAATTTTGTTCTCCATTTTTCGTCCAAACCATCATGTATGAGATTCGCAAGAAATTACTTCCTTATACCGTGATCGAAAAAGGCCATGTCAAGTAAGAATTGAACTTGCGATGTTAAACGACTTCGAAGTAAACAATTTTAATCATATTTTTTTTAAAAAAAAAACTCGGTGAACAGAATCAATTCCCTGGCTTTAATTAGGATATTGATTAACATAATCCCCTTGAATTAGCTACCCCTTCAATGCCTCCACAACATTGAAACCAAGCCAAATCATCCCCATTAATTTAAACGGACTCTTCGGATTCAATCCGAAGAAACCACTCGTCTTAAGCTTTGTCCATCTGCACTGCACACTCGGGGGCTTAACATGCCCGGCGGTCCGCTTAGGCATGGTCAAAGTCTGCTATATTATATTAATAGCAATTATGATATTCCAATTGAAACTAAGGCTTCGTTAGTTTCATGAAAAATAACTTTTTGAAAAACGTTTTTTAGATTTTTCGATATTAGTTGGCAAAAAATAAGCTAATCTAGAAAAACACTTTCCACTCATAAAAAAAAAACTTCAAAAATGGGAAAAATGTTTTTCTCTTCTCAAAAAGAGGAAAACATTTTTCTCACACTTCCTTCCTCCCTCTCTTTCACACTTCCTTTCTTTATAATTATTTTTTTTACTTTCTTTTCATTTTTTATTTGTTTTTTAAAAATTCAAAAAAATTATTTTTTTGTCTTATTTTATTTTATTTATTAAAAAAATTTCTCTTTTTTTTTTCCCCTTCTCCGCTTCTTCCTCCTTCCTCCCTTGCCGCTACTTCCTCCGCCGACACAGACCTTAGTAACAACCGGCCGCCAGGTGATTGGCCATGGTGTAGGCCGGCTCGAGGCTAGGACCATCCTAGTGATCTCGGGCTCGCCCGAGATTCAGGCAGGCCGAGCTTTTACTATAACATGGAACTTGCACAAATTCGCAAACGAGAACCCCCATACCTTTTTGGTTTCAGCCGCATGGAGACAGAGGACGGACCAGATCAACCTCTGCCAGAAGCAGCGGAGCGTGCAGTAAGCAACAGTTACGAACAGATCGTAGGCCGAACAAGAAGGTGTCGATGAAGAATGAGAGTGCTGACGTAGGGCCTCGGCATACCCGGCCCCAACTCAAAACCAGCCCACATAAATCCCAAAACTCAACCACCCTTTTCTTGTTTCAACCTCTCTAATGCGCCCATGTGGATCTGGCGAGCCCGAGGTGGCCGATCGCCGCTGCCAATAGCTAGCCGAAACGAAAATAAAATAATAAAAGAGAAGTGACAAAAGAAATAGACAAGCAATTAAAAAATTCGTATTTTAAAAAAAATGAAAACAAAAAAATAGAAAAAAATATTAAAAGAAGTCAATG
>JAGVVM010019714.1:0-17850 GCA_019149425.1 Psidium friedrichsthalianum
AACTCTCAAACCATAGCCACATCCAATAGATGATTTCACTATAATCAGTACATTCTACCTCTCTGTTACAACTCGCAGTTATAAGAGAAAGAGATTATATGTAATAGTCAGCCAAAACTACTAATAAAATACGGTCTCAAATTATAAAAGTCATCTAATGTCTGAGGGTACTGCCTTTGAGACCCTTTTCGGGAGTTCTCAGATCCTCTTTTTTTTCTGTTGATGGAGAGTATGAACTACACTTTAATAACGTGGATGACGAGTTTTGTCGACTGACACTTTTAATAGGTTATGGGTTTTCTCCCATAGATCTCTAAAATCTCAAGGGGAAAAGCCGGTAACACAAAAGTGGGGACTGTTGGCCTTGATCTGCCTGCTAAGTGCCATCCCAAAATAGAAAGTTGCTGACTCCAAGTCTTTGTGGAGGGTCCACCATGCCAATGTCCCAAGGTTCGCTTGCTCAATAAACTTGCTCAAGTCCTATTCACGTGTTTTTATTTGTACATTCATAAGAGTGGACCCATTTGTGTCTGGGACTATGATCAATTGAATGATTTAGTGCTCTTACTTCATTACGCACACATACATGTATCATTTATTGATTTTTAGTTTTGAGTCGCATTCTTTCGTGATTTCTTTTTCACTTCTGACATCGGGATTTAATTTTTACCTAACCATTTTTTAAATTGCACATGGCGCCTATCCAAGTAGGAATGCGAGAAAAGTTCTTTACACCGACATTACCCGTAATAAAAAGTACAAAGGATTGGTTATAGTTGATCTTTGAGAGCACATTTAAAAAGACTCAAATCAGTGGAATTTTTCATATATGCTCCGCAAGAATACGTAAGACTTACTGATGGCGGATGAAAATCTGAAATCGTTGCAGGAAGGACATCTAGAGAAAGATTTTAGGCAGAACAGAAGGGGGAGGATCCAATAATAAATCCACATCAGAAAAGCAAATATAGCCTGGCGCAAAGAAATCTGTCAAAATATGATAATAATCACCCAGTACAAGACAAAGTTAATTTCTTCCTCTTTCTTTTTTTTAAAGGACGAGATGCTCCATGCAGCGCAGTGACATTTCTCCATCACGCAAGAATCCTTTCTTTGCTAGAGCAGATCTTTTTTGAGCTACAGCGTTAGGGTTCAGATCTAGGGTATAGGGTTAGGGTTTCTGGATCGACTATTTGTTAGTCTTGTTCCATCCCAAGTTACGACTCTCATGGTCAACAGCCGGTAACACTCGGAATCCGACCGTTACTTGCTTCTAACGGAGGACAAAGATGAGGATTTTTGTGTATACTCTCGAGGTAATTATGAATTGTAGCATCGGTGGACCGAAATAAAGACTTTCTCCATAGCCAAAACTACTTTGCGATAATTAGCTCGTAACTCGCAAATTTCTGTTTACTTTTTGTAGAGATAATGGTGCCACGTGTAGTCAACCTTTTTGCATGGTGTTTTCGCTGGAGCGGACTTGTTTTAATTGGTGAGAAACCCTAGGCACCCGCATTAACCAAATACCTTTATCCTGTGCTTGCACTTGCCAAGCAAAATTATCTGAACTTCTCGACATAATTTAAAGTAGAAAAAACTTAGACACTATCAAATTTTTTTTTTTGAGTTTTTAAATGTATACTTCGTGAGGGGTATGCTTCTGTATCTTAATTCTACTCTGTATCACAATTTTTGAAATGTGATGCCTAACTTTCACGGGTTGAAAAGAAAAGAACACATGTGAATTTAGACGACAAAAAAAGGTTTTATAGTTTCCCATATGAGGTCTAGTTTGAGCTCTCCTTTCTCTTCCCTTTCCATTTTCTCGCTTAAGTGCAGAGCTACAAGTGGTAGTCGTAGCCTCCCCGGAATTTTTTTTTTGTAAGACCTTGAAAATGACCTCCAAGGAATTATTTGAATTCTAGGACAGACTTGGTGGTTTCTTCCATAGAGATGTAGTGGCGTGCTTGCGGAGAGATATCTGAAATTTCTGGCTCAAACAAGGCAAAGAAAGAGCAAAGGGGAAGATCAATTTCCAAGGCAAAATACCTCACATGGAAGAACTCTCTCTCTCTCTCTCTCTCTCTCTCTCTCTCTCTCTCTTTATGGCCCATCCCCTTCCTTTCTTCCTTCCTTCCTTCCCTCCCATCCTCTGTCTCTGCAATTCCAACACACCTTCTCTCTCGTGAATTTAGGTACCAGCAGAAAAGGACTGGTGAGGGAAGAATCACGATATTGCCACTAACATCCTTTCCCTCTCTCTCTTGTTTAATGTTCATGGAGTCTCTCTGATAATGACGTGACAACGCAAAGAAGAAAGCTCCCTCTCCCTCTCCCAATCCCTCCCTCCCTCTTTCTGGATAGATAGATAAGTATTAGCTGAATACTTAGATCAGTGGCAGGTTATTTTGGGCCTGGGCCGACGAAGAAGGTCCGGCCCGCAACTCACAGCCCAGTAAAGCCCCTTCTCGTGCTCTCTTAAGTTTGGGCTTTTAACGAATTAGGGGTAAAAAAAATTGCATTTTACGGATTTGGGTTCTCCGGCGATTTACTTACTGTTTAGGGGTCCGTCCAGCAGAGGAGATGCCGGACGGGCCCCAGTTCGGCAACCTAGAACAGCAGCCCAAGCCACTTTCATGCCCAAGTGCTTGTAATGCCCCATTTAATAGTTCTAAATTATCGAGAAATAAACGAAATGGATTAGAAAATTGATTTGGGACCGGACGAATTTGGATTCAATTTAAACGAGGTCATTGAGCGCGGTAGGTTATATAACGGATGGTAGTCGAGAAATCGCGATTGGGCCCAACCCATTTCAATTCTCGACTTGATCAGGAATAAAATTTTGTGGCTCATTATGGATTTGAATCGGCTTGCAAAATTTTTGTGGACATGGGCCCAATTAGTAACTCCTATTATAAATAAGGATAATGAGCCCAATTGCCATCTTTTCTCTAATGGCCACGTTAAGATCAGAAGCACTAAGCAGAAAGCCATTTTTTTGGAACCGGATCCCCTACCATAGCTAATCTATGGCAAGAGTGACATAGAAGCAATCTCGGCAGTCGGATTTACATGGGCGGCTGAGATTGTGCCACATCATCCGAAGACTTTAGCCCAAATTTTGGGCGGGTAGAACCGGATTTTAACTTTAAAAAATAAAAAAAATCCTAAATTTCCTCCCTCTCTCCTATTTTGGGCTGTTGCGATTCCCACCTTCACGCTCTGCTCTCTCTTCCTCCATCAATTGGCGATTCCACGATGCTCTCTCCATCTCTCTCCACTCGCGACCGAGAAGTGATATCGGCAATAGATCTGGCTGTCGCTCTCGCCCATTTGCCTGTGAAATTCCTGTTGAACGAGTTCGAGGCTGCAGCGGTTTTTGTTGGGCTGGTATCTTTCTCTCCTCTTTCCTTGATCTTGCTCGAGTGTGTTGATCTTTCTCTCATCTGGGTTCGTCTCAATGTTGATTAGTGCCGGTCGTTGAGCTATACGAACATGTGGGTATGGGATTTGTTGATCATGTGGTAGTTTTTAAATTTTTTTCACCAGTGAAAATCTCACAAAAGACAGCTTCTTCCGATTAATCAGCTTATTGTTAGCCCTGGGAAGTAATCTGGGGTGGGAAGTTAGGAGAATGGGTTTACACTACATGAGAGCTTCTGGCACTAGCAACAATCTTCTGGCTATAAGCAGTTCTATTAGTCGTAGGCTAAGTCGAAAAATGTTAATGTACATGAGTAATGGCTCCTTTACTAGCAAGTGTTGGAGTATTTCTATTGGTCGGTCATGTCCTATAGGCCCAACCTTGACATGACCATCCCTCATTGGTTGTCCGCGTATTTAGTTCAGATGTAGGGTACCTATATAGAAGTTTTCGCAAATACATGGATGAACTTCAATTTTTTTTTCCTAGCAAATATCGAACAAACCCTCCCTTGCTTTTGCAATTGTCGTTGCTCTGGATATCTGAGATATGCCTTTAGATGTTTCTAGCTTGAAAGTTTCTCTTGTGCAGTAGTGAGATAGGATAGACCATCAAGTTGTTTCCTCTTTTCTTTGAGGAAGATGAATTCTCATGGAATGATTTCTTTTGGGCTCATTCGTTTAATGTCATTTCCTGTTGTCTATTATCCTTTTTTTTTCTATTAATCATAATATCGTAAAATAATTAGATCAAATGAAGTGTGATAGAGACTTTGGTGGAAGCTTTTGTAACATAGTCATTCATTGAGAGTTTGAGGGTGATGTGTGGGAATAATATTTTTGGTCACTCAGCTGGCAAATCTCAGTGTCATTTGGGGTGCATTGTCCTCTGTGGAAAATAGCACTTTTGAAAACAACCAAACACAATCTTAAAAAATTGTGAAAATTTTTGCTACATTATCTCTAGCTGGATTTTGTACAATGCCTTTGGATAAAATAGAATCATCTGCACTACTGGTTCTGATCGATCAAGTCTTTTCTTGACACTTTGTGGTCATTGCTCAACACAGACCCCCTCATTATTGTGATGTTTGCAGTTTTTAGGTATTGTTTGACAAGTCTAACATATAGGGAGGCTCTTTTTCTATATTTTTCTGCTAGAATTTTGCTGTTGGCCTGTTGTTGCATTAGGAATTGTTATCCTACTAGTCATTGTAGAGCAATGTTTTAGTCCATTAATCCTGTTTGCTTTTATCAGAAGGGAGATGCGAAAAGCAAACAAAAACGAGTGAAACCTTGGACGAGTGTGTATGGAAGGTTGTTGGCTTTCGCTGCCCATGCCTTGGCCAAGGTACATTTGCATTCGCTGCCCATGCCTTTTCGGTCAACTAATTTCTTCTGGCTCTCAATTTTTTGATGTATAGATAATCCCATTGAAGCACCAAATAGAACAGATGAAACCCGAAACCTCTATGGACGGTATTAACTTAGCAAATACTGACTAAAGAATTTGGAAAGTTGAGACAAAGGGTGAGTATGAAGGCATTATTTGGATGAGGATCTCAGGGAGGGAGGGAGAAATTTTATTTTCAGCTTTTAAGGGATTTATGGTCATATCTTGGCTTCATGCTTTAACTCTCATATGCTCTTTCTTTCTTATTTGAGTATTGACTTTTTTTTTTTGTGTCCTATTCTTGTATATGTCCTATGTAGTAGAACAGTATCTTTAATGAAATTATTTTTTACTACTAATGATAATCCTTGCATCGCACAGTAAGGCAGTGAATGCTACTTTTGTTTCTCTCACACCAGTTACTGGATGAGTGGGAATGTGTAGCCCTTCGATTTCTTTGTTGATTATCCAGCTTTATATTAGCTCATTCTAATTCAATCTTTTTCTAGGAGAGGTTTATCCAAGTCAGAAATTGATTTCCTCAAGGAGGTAATAAGATATTTTACGGCCTTTTTATTCCAGTTTTTGTCTTTTTCTGTAATCAGCATTTTCTTTGCCTCCTTTTCATCTTGATGGCTTTATGGTTTCCATGCATTGCCTAGTTATATCATTTAATTTGCTAGTTTTGTGATGTTTTACTGGAGATATTACTCGGCTATCCTTTTTGGATTTCTTTTTTGTTTTTTCAATACTAAAATATTTTGTCTATATGTTAGTTGGCTGAATTCCTGGGGCATATTGCTTTGATGTATTTGAGAACAAAAATGATGAAACCACTCTGCTAGGAGGTACTTTTTAATTTTTTGGAATTCTTTGTCTCTTCACTGGAAATCATTAGAAAATTTGCTGCTTCATCTATTGGTTGTTGCATTATTTTAGTTTTGTAACTTTTGAAATGCTTCAACGAACTTGCTAATCTCACTTGATTATGTTTGCCAGAAATTTTTTAGGTTTGTCATCAAGGTGGTTACTTTGATCTTCACAAGAATTCTTTGTAAATTGAATATATATACATGGTAAAGTGAATGCTTTGTAAATTGAATGCTAATGCCCCTTGATGTTGTATGTCACTTGTCTATGCTATTTTAGGTTTGTTGAAATGTCGAAGAAATACTATGTTGTTTTCAATGGCCGTAATATCGGCATATACGATAGTTGGCCTGAAATTGAAGTCCAAGTAAGTGGTTTTAGTAATGCTAATTACAAAGGATATAACAATTGGGAAGCTGCAAAATAGGCGTACTTGAAATTTTTCAATATGAAGGAGTTGCCAATGACAATTCATTTGCCTACACGATTTCATCCCAATAATGAACATCTGAAGCAGGTATGTTAGTTGGTTACTCTTGTAGTAGGACAGTTTAATTTTTCAATGGTTTAGCAATGTAACAATTATGTGGTTTCTTGTTATGTCTAATCAGGACGATGCTTGTCCCAGTGGATGTAGCCGTATAATAAGAGGTCTAGAAATGGAGTTGGAACAAACCCGAAGGGAGCTGGAACATAGCCAATGTTCGCATCGATTGACTATACAAGAATTGGGACATACCCAAGGTTCGCTTCGAGTGACAGTACAGGAGCTACAGAATGCAAGGGAGGTGAATGACAGCTTTCGAGATGTGATTAGTGGCTTCAGGAATGTCAACATCGATTAGAAATGCTCCTTGCATTATTATTTTGTGGAAGGTGTAGCTTGAACTTATAGGATGTGAGCAGGATCTTAGTATCTGCATTTATGTGTTTGTAATCACTCAAAAGTACATGTTACGTTATTCCGTTTAAGACAGTTGCGGTTTCTTATTTAAGACAACATGTTACTGTTGATTGTGTGCCTTTTGTGCAATTTACATTAGTTGGAATTCTTGTGTGATCCTTCGATGTAGAAGGTGTGTTCTTTTGGTTTTTTGGACTGTCCACTTCTGATGGTGGTGCTTGCATTTCGGTACATACTTTAGACCACCGAGGTTGTCTTTCTGAAATAGGAAGAAACAACCTGTCTTACAGAGTCATAATGGGTGAAAAACTGCAGAAAATTTAGCAATTTACCCTTTCCTGATGCTCATGAAATTCTCCTGGTTTCAGTAACATTGGCATAGGTTGTCCTTGTGCATGTATGAATCAATATGACAATAGCGTGGAGCATTTGACCTACTAGTAGAAAAAATCAAGGAAACTTCTAACCGGCACAAGGCAAAAACATTAACCGGCACAAAAAAAAAAGCCTAAAGAACCTACAGAACATTCGTTTCACAAGGTAGAACATTGACCGGCACAAAAAAACAGGGCACCACTAAAGAACTAATCGCATGAGAATTCAATGCCTGGAAGTTCGAACCCGATAACAATCACAATACTAAGCAACAACTATGGATGAAATTGCAGGGAGAATTAGTGAAACATATTACTTCATTCAAAAGTAAACCCATCGTTGCATCAAAGTAGCCACTAGTTTACATCCCGAGCCAATGTCCCTGAATTCACTACTCACGCTGTCTACGCAGTAATGGCTATAAACATAAAAGAGCTAGCACTGAGGCTAATAGAGCAACTGCTCCCAGTCTTAACATTTACAGTAGCACCTATGTACTGCTTATTTTGTAATGCTCATCAGCTATCTGCATCTTCTGTTTTCTACAGTATCCCCTGAAAGTCAAATCCTCCTGCAACCTTTTCATTCTTGGCTCCGCAAGATTCTTCAGTTACGTCAACACCACCACTGGATCATAGAGCTCATTTCCAGCAGAATACCATCTTCTTCCTTGTGGTTGCAACAAATACTATTCACCCGAGAGCCTCTCATGGTTTGGAGATATCACCAGTAGTGAAGCAAGCTGCAAGTAGACATTGACCATCTGTGAGATCTCGCCATCTTAGTAGAATGAAGGCTTAAGGCTAGGAAAATCAATACAGGAGGACATATACTCAATCTTCATCTGCATATTATTTGGCAAATGCACAGTATTCAGACAGAATAAGGGGCTAAAGGATTACCTAGTAGAAACCCACAAAATTGAAACCCAAACTAGGATTTAATGGTCCAATCAATATCCCATTACAGCTCTTGCTTCGATAGGCTTATGTTCATTTAATTTCATTGTTCAGGGAAGCATTGCAAATGTGACTAAAGAATTTATGAAAGGGCCTTTGAAATTTAAAATCCTATTGCATCAACAGACTTCAACATCACAATGGGTATACAAATTCTTGTCTTTCAAGTATTTGATAAGGATCCACCACAAGTTCAAGTTTTCCATCAATCCAAACAGAATAGCAAGCATTTGGGAACATCCTGCGCAAAAGAAGCTTTTGGATCTGCAAGGAGAATAGCAGAAGGTGAGAAACCAGCATACAGCTTTGAGGGCACAAAGATCCATACATAATGAATGACAGTCCAAAAGGTAAAAAACGAAGCCTGTGTTCCATTTCTACAACATATTCACAGCTATTGCATAGTAAGAACGACAATGGCAGCAAAAGTAAATATCTCCCATTGATTGGTATAGATAAAACGAAAAGGTAAAGATTAATAAGCCTACGGGTAAGGTGTTAGACCATATCTTGCCCTCTACTAGCAAAAGGTATATTTGAATAAGTCATTCCACGTTGGAGAGACTGACCACTAAAAAAGGGTAGTTTTGAAATTCAAACACAAAAGTTGGTTGGGTGTAAATTGCAAGCATTGATAATGGCCTGTCAGACCACGTCTAGAGTGTAATGTTATACAAAATATTTTCTCCTGAAAAGTCCTCTCTAAGCACTTTGATATCGGCATGATCTCACCCAGAAAAATTAGGCCATTAGTTTGCACTATTGCTGTAATAATAATCATGCAATCACTATAAAATCCAAACTGCCTATCATGCAACAATGGACAATGGACAAGCAATATCAGAGAAACTAAATTAATATTTCCAATCTATTGCAAGAATATATCGAGACTGAAAGAAAAGACGCCTGGAAAAGGAAGGATTTCATAAATATATGCACAAGTCTTGACAGTAAAATGCAAATGTACATACCCGCAATGCACGCTCATTGACTCCCTTATGTCATATGAATCATTCCTCTGTCTCAAAGTGGGATAACCACCAAAATCTGATCCTCCAAATTGTCCATCTCTACTTAAATTTTCCTCATATACATACGTCAAATCCTTAACACTGGTGAGGGTGAGGGGTCTTTTGGCATTAAGGCAACGGCTTCTTCAACAGGAAGATATAGACAGACAGCATACATTAAAACAAAAGCATATTCGCAAATGTTTTTTGGCTATTATCTCATCAAAATTTCCTAATGAAAATTGTTCGTAAATAGGAAGTCCTCTAGTGTATGAGGGAAAAGACAAAGCTTAGTGCAAAGCTAGAAATGGAACAATACCCAATATTGCTGATGCAACAACCACACACCACGATACTGCTCTCCATCTCAAGAAGGTCAGATTCATCCATATCATATCCAGTCTGTCTACCAGGTAAATCATAAGGCACAATGGACAAGCAATATCAGAGAAAGTAAATTAATATTTTCAATCTATTGTAAGAATATATCGAGAACTGAAAAAAAGGACGCTTGGAAAAGGAAGGATTTCATAAATATATGCACAAGTCTTGACAGTAAAATGCAAATGTACATACCCTGTCAATGCACACTCATTACTCCCTTATGTCATTTGAATCATTCCTCTATCTCAAAGTGGGATAACCACCAAAATCTGATCCTCCAAATTCTCCATCTCTACTTAGATTTTCCTCATATACATACGTCAAATCCTTAAGCAACTGGTGAGGGTGAGGGGTCTTTTGGCATTAAGGCATGGCTTCTTCAATAGGAAGATAACAGACAGGACACGCTAAAAAACCCACACAAACAAAGAGAGTAACATTACAACAAATTGTGCGCCAAATATTTACATCTCAATCCTAAGCAACCATACATCGCCTTATTCCAAGATATTGAAGTTGATCTCATATAATCATATCCATACTTTGCAAATTCGACCAATATTAATTCATCATTAAAAAAAATGAAAGATCAACACTTACGCCGAGGTCCAGTTCTTTTTTGTCTGCTAGAGGGGGAGGTAAGGTGAAACTATTACACGGATGGCCTGGAGGGAGTATGTAGCCCAGAAAAAATCTCGGGGGAGGTGGTGGTAGAGGCATGGTTTCATTGGCATCTCTTCCATCCGTGTCAACTAATGAAACATTATTACTATTTTGTCCCGCATTTGTTGGAGAAGACACAGGATTGCTTATAGTCAAGCTATTATTGGTGAACCTAACAAAGCTGACCTTGGGACAGATCCTAGATATAAAATTTATACCTTGGGGCTTTTCCTAGAAAAAAAATTATTATAGAAGAGGGAGCTTTTCTTTTGTTTCAAAAGCAAGAAACTGTATATCCACAGTGTAGGAGACTTGTGATTCCTAGATATAAATTATACCTTGGGGCAGATGTGATTACCTTTATGCTAAGATCTGTATGGGGCGAATACGAAATATGGAGTTTGCAAAATTCCATGTGAAGAACATCCAATGTTACTATGTACTGCATGTTCTCTATTGATGCGAGGAGGACATTGCTCTGAGGTTCTAATTTTTTCCCATCCAAGCTGACAGTCATCTGCAATGTAAAATGCAATGTTCAATGAAATCATAAGGCAGACGAAATTGTATCCCCCACCTCATTCTAACGCAGATGTGATTTAAATAATGCAAATGTTGAGTTTTGATGCCTTGCCTGACCACTGCCATCTATAGCAGATGGAGCAACAGGAAGGTATGGATTGGTGTAGTCCCTGAAGGCCAAGGTTAACATGGTAATACACAGTTGATCAGTCAAGAAACAAACATCAAACAAATATTTGATAGACAAAAGCCAATAAGAAGGTCACTGCTCCAATGGCTCTGGAATTTCACACTCATATCTGTGTGGGCTGAATATGTGATCCTCAGAGTGCATGGCCCCATGTGGTAAGGAAACAAATAGCTGTAAACAAGACAAAATAACCTTCATGTGAATGCACCAGAAGAGATTATGCTCTTGCAGCCCAAAAGAAATTCTGCAGAGCACATGAAGATCCATTCTATGTTAAGAATTGCTTCTTTGTAACTATAGAAATTTGATTTTTGGCTTCACTAGGAATTATTATTCTCCCATCTTAAAAATTATAGTAAAACACAATATATTCGTGAAAAACTTGGGCTAAAATATGTATAACTGTGGGCAACAGGTACCAGTTCCAGTTGGACTAAATACCATGTCAAAAAATTAATACAACCGTCACCTAGGAATGCATCTTCCATTATAAATTTCAAAATGTGAAATGCTTTTGATGATAATTGTAGATTCACAAGAGAATGCATACAAAAAAGTTCCAAAAGGTCAGAAGAAATTATAATTGATGGCAAATCTATAATTATATAAGATAGCAAAGCTCACCTTTAATGGATCTGATTTGTGCTTAGGATTGTTTCTATTGGCATGAGGAAAAGCTGCGACTTCAGCCATGGAATGGTCAGTATTGACCTCATTCGAAAGCAAAGCATGTACATAATAGCCTGTCACACATTATCTCATGAGATATGGTCCAAAGACCCCAAAAGATGGTGATGCAGATATAGGATGATATTCACTAAAGCACAAAAGATTAATACATGCAGTTCAATGAAATACTCCAAACAACCTTAGTAAAAATGCAAGATCGATATAGCCAACTCCAAAAACTCAAACTGTTACTTACACAGCCCAAATACTGATACGAATGCTTAAGAATCCTTGAAAGAACATAGCAAAGCAACACAAATACTTCAGCAAAAGCATTCTACCTATTAGTAAAATAGAAGCAAGAAACAGTGAAGAAAATGAATGCTAAGCATGTATCCGACCAATGACAGGATAAATATGTACATACTCTGTCTAGCACATAGTTCGTCATGCCTAATTGATAAGAAAGTTGGAAGGCAGAACGCTTGGATTGTTTACTCACTGATCTTAAGGTATTCACTCTTCAAGGGTGTAGGAAAATAGCACATGCAATGTAGGAAGACTAAAAAATAGATGAAAATCGATCCCAATACCAGAAATAGATAAAGCTGTCTTCACATTAAGTCTTCGACTAACTTTAGCAAAATTTACATAGCAACAATCAAGACCAAATTGGCTTCAATGAGTTCGAAACTAAGCTCAAACCCTGAATCCCCTACTGTTCCTCTTGCATATAGCCCTCTCAAACTCTCTTCCCTTCGAACGAAGGGAAATCAGGTGCATGACCGAAGTGTTTCACTGCTTCTTTGGCATTCTTAGGACCTCTACGAAGAATCTACAAAAGAAACACTTCAAATCAGTAATAGCACATACTTGCTTGACACTTTTCTCTCTTCATGAATTCAAAGTGGCCTTGACTTTAGAAAAACTGCTTGACCGATCCAGTACATTCAGCAGGTTTCTCACTGAGAAACCAACAAAGGATTTTTGAAATCGAAAACTGCAACTTCTAACGTGAATTAACAGTCTTCAGCAACATAGTGGGTATACACATTCAAGCTGCAACTTCTAATGTGAATTATCTTGTCGACTGGATCCTAAAAACTAATGAAGAGGAAACTTGTGAAACAAACTGAAAAATCTGATACACATTCAAGATGCAGAGTTGGATGTGCTAGCATTAACATCAGATGAGGCAGAGGCATGAGGATTGCTGAAAATCCAATCTATTGCTTTTTCAATATTACCACCCTAAAAAAGGAAGAAAAAACAATAAAACATCACAATCAATACAATTTAGTTTATCTTCAACAACATTCATGTAAAAAATGCTGCTGTACATCTTTCAAAAAAAGGATGAGGAAGCAAAATGAGAGAATGCAAATAGCATGCCTTGTCTCAGCCTTATAGAGCAGGCATACCCGCTGTCTCATTATCGAAAATTTAGGGGGAGCTGCAGCAAATGATCCACCAACCTCCGCACCAATAATAATGATAGTGAGTAGATTATTGTAAAAACCCGAAGGACTATTGTAACTTTGAAGAAGTTGAGGTGCAGAAGAAGCTTGCGAAGAAACTTGACGTGTGTCTCCTTGCTTCTTCAATTTTCTTTTACTCTTCTCTAGACAGCTCTTATGTCACTTTCCTCCTTTGCGTCCATCTTTCTTCTTGAGTCCCGTACATTTTGCAATGAGACTCGTATCTTCACTTAAGCCTGTTAAATTTCTCTGAGCCTCACCTCCAAGTGGCATTTCATCGAGAGATTTGTTTATTGTCAAGATCATCTTCTTGAAAAACTCATATCTCTGAATAGTTTGTGAGCTCTTGACTGCTATCTTCACAAACTCGGGACACATCTCTCTATATCTATCAGTAGCATCCATGTCACCATTACCCTGAACGAATATATAGAATTTATTAGAAGTTACCAATAAATCAGAACACTAAATTGAGTAAAAAAGAGTATAAGAAGAGTTCATACATGAGTATCTAAACCATGCTTCTCTAGTATTCCATCTCTTGCTTCACGTGTCCACCTCTTCAAAATGTAAGCACTAGGAATTAACTTTATATCCAAGTTATCAAGCACCTTCAACGCATGACAACATAAGATCCTAACGGTCTCAAATGATTACATGCACAATTCACCACTTCATTGCTTGGGCCACCCGTGACCTTATACTCTTGTTCATTGTACCATATGAACCAATAACATACTCATGCAAGACGCCCTTCTCATTACGTTCTTTGATAACTGGGGAAAAAGTTTTCATCCATTCTGCCTAAAAATTTTCAAATATCGAAGGTGTATAGACCTTACTTGCTTGCTGCAATATAGGTGATGTCTGACACAAAATCATTGACAATTTCTCTCTACCATTAAATTCAGCTTGTAACTCTTTGTACCGCTTATCAAGCACCACCTTATCAAATCTCTTGAAAAATCCATTTAGATTCATGTTACATCTAAGATGATCTTTCAAATCTCCATTCAAACTTTCATTCAACTGTGTGCTACATATTCCTAAGGTCACTGTAGATTTCATATAATATCTAGCTCACTTCTCTTTCAACCTATACAAATTTTGAAGTCAACAATTGTCATTAGCTTAATATGTTGAAAGTAATGAATCCCAAACATCTTCAAATTTTGGACTTCTACATATTCATAGACAAGCTTCTTTAAATCAGTCAAAAAATTAGATCCATTCTTCATTAAATGACCAACATTTTTAATAGCATTTTGCATTAAATGCCATGTACACAATCATGTCTTGACTCCAGAATTACCTCTTCTAATGCTTTCGACATTGCTGCATCTTGATCAGTAAAAATTGTTGCAGGCCTCTTATATTTGTGTGCTCCCAAGAATGTTTCGAAAAGCCATCTGAAGGAATCTGTGGTTTCATCATATAAAAGTGCAGCCCAAAAAATCACAAGCTCTCTATGGTGATTGAATCCAATAAATATACCGAGTGGCCTATACTCTTTATTGGTTGAAGATGTGGTGTCAAAGGTGACAACATCACCAAAAAGGGCATAATCAATAACCATCCTAGAATCTGTCCAAAATATGTTTATTATTTGCTCATTACTATCAAGCTGAACAACATAGAAGAAAGTGTCTAAGATCTGTTGTTTTTCGAAGTACTTCAATAAACATCATACGTCTCCAAAGGCCATGTCTCTCCTCGTTTAATGTGAAGATAGTTTTTTACATCAACCCTAGTGTAACCAACATTTTCTCTCCCCCAACCTGTACACTAGATAAGTCACGCTACTGTCTTTGTGTGAGGCCTGCATTGTCAGCCAACACAATTTACTGAGCTTGGACATCGCTTATGTGCCTATGTGACCATGTCAAGTGAGTACACTCTGCAAAGTGGAGTGGATGAGAATGCGTTGGCTCAAAATCACACACACAATATTTACCGCTCCCTCGAACTAATTTGATTCTCATTCGGGCATGGCAATCCATCCTTGTTTCAGGTCTAGGCTTTTTACTAATTCAGCCGTTTATCTTTTGTCGATGTCCCTCTTTTGCACAATAAAAGCCCGCAAATGTTATGGAACCATCCTTCCCTTTGTTAGTAACTCTCCTACGTACACCAAAACTAATTTTGAATGCATACATTTTCCAAAACTCCCATGCCTCATCTACATCATTAAATTCCATACCCATTTATGGAGTCCAGTCATTACTGCTGATGAAATCATACAAAAAATAGTGGCGAAGTAGCGACATTAGATGATAACTTGAACAACAAACAATGAAACAGAACAAAAACTTACATAGTTTCATGAAGACATTAAGTACCTTGTGCCATCATCATCCATTTGAGAGGGAGTCTCAATTTAAGGCATAATTTGACTGCTAGTACTAAGCATGGCAGTTAGTGCTCGCCTATCATCATCCATCGAAGGCCACTAGTGCCTATTCTAGGTATAAAGAAACTGCCATTACTCAACTGATCAAATCTCATCAATTTACAAGTCAGAAAGAGAAACTGCATCTTCCATGTGCCTATTCTAGGTAGCAATTGCAATGTTCTACCAATCTGAGCAATAAACAGAAGTACTAACCGTGTTAGTGTCGTCTGTCATTGTCCAAACAAATTTTCCCATTGGATGCTTCTCATACAGAGGCCTTTTATCTTGTCAAGTGCAAATTTTCCTGTTGGATGCTTATCATTCTGATCACAATCAACTGGGGATTATATAAGCCAAACATGAGTACACATAAACAATGTATAATACTGGTAATTTTAGATGAGGAAGACTAGTAAAAGAAGTTACCAAAATCATCTCCTAATCTTTAGAAAATGTAAAGCACTTCCCATCACCAAAGCATATTCATATCTAACGAAAACAAATACTTTGAAAAAATACCAAAAACATACGTTACCTTTCACCTATTGATCAGTCACATATCAAAAATGAAGTTCACATTTATCAATCTCAAATAATGTTGATAAGATTGAGAGAAGGGAAGAAAATGCTTTTCCTTCAAAAAATTTTCATCATAATGAGTGTAAATACCTATGAAGTGAACAAGCTAATAAGCTAGCATTATTCTATTAGAAGTGTAGCATTCAATCAGCAGACGAGAAACGAAAATTTCCAAAAAAGAAGCCGACTTACATCTTCAAGAACTCTATCACATCAGGAGAAAATGGAGAAGTTCCTGATGCAAGAAAACGTACCCTTCCACCGAGCTTTTCCTAATCTTGTTGAAAATCAATCTATCCCATGGGAGATGAGTTCCTACCTGAAATCATTATTTATGCAGATGCTAATAAGCTTTTCAGTTGATAGGTAAGCAAGAATCTCCTGCAAGGGAACCATGGGGTGGCAAACTCCACAAAGAGAGTTAACAAAGCTTTACAAAAATCAAGAGTAGTTCTAACATATCTACAAGGCAGATAAATCAAGGATACCATCTCACTGTGCCAGAAATTAAGTACAAATGTTAGGTTCTTAAAAATGTGCCCCTCACTGAAGAAAAGGGCAGTACACATCAAATAACAGGTATGAAACTTGTAGCAATTTGCCAAATAGAACAATGAAGTTGCATTAGAACCCTCTGGAGGTGTTGACTACTTATCATTTTAGTAAATTTTAAGCCTCCAAGTCTCTTTGGTGTGTTTTAATAGTTGAACGAGCAATATCCTTCACAGACCTGAAAGTTCTATCTTTTTAGCTGTCTACAACATAGTTAAAAGATGGTTTTTCCATTTCTCTCCTTTCTCGCCTTTTCACTCTTTAGCAAAAGAGTACACCTTTAGCATTCAAAACAGTTCACAGCTATGATAACATAGCCAGAGTATGCACTGCTCTGATCTTTGAAACATCCATTTCCTCGGAAAAAAGGAAAACACACAAAAGTGCCTTCAAGGTGAAACCTTAAGAGATAAACACAATAAACTTTGGAAAAATAACTAGCTGATGAAGTGACCCTGGTGTGCATTGTGATAGAAAAACTAATAAAGCAGTTCATGTCCAAGCAAAATAAGCAATATCACTACTATTGGAACAACAGGATAACCCTCTCAATCTCCTCAAGATGACAAAGCTAATCTACATCTCACATCAATCAAACTAAGGTAGTTTCTTCCACCAAAAATTAAGTGAGTTGAAAGATTGACTATTGAAGCTGTCATCAGACATCAACAGGTTTCTCACTAATTACAAGTCAAATGCACAAATATCAAGCAAGAAACGATTAAGCAAAATGATCACATGGTTTCAAATTGGAGTAAAATTACATTCAAGAAATTTATGCAACTTCGTAGAGCCAAGAGACAAAAGAATCACTGAATCTTGAAAGAATCTCCAGATTCTCCATCACTCCAAATGGAAGACCAGACTAGTTTGTGGATGACAATATAATTGAAAGATAAGCTCCCAAAACAACAAACCAGCTACATCTTCTGAAAATAAGGTAACATCCAAAAACCAGCACTGACTTTTGCATAAAACAAATTCCAGAATCCTAACAATTATCATTAGATAAAACCGTCTACATGACAACATGAGCTTTGCCATTATACAGCATGCATTAAATGACCAGCCACACATTTCATCCCATCAACTTGTAAAAGAATTTTCCCCAAGTTAGAGTCAAACTATATGACTCATTCTAACAATCCAAACTGTTCAGTACTCTAATTGATTTGTCTTGCATTAATTAATTAGTTAGCTTGATATATTGATATCAAGAAGACTACTGCTAATTCACCGAAAACACCAAACAAAATGTCTAGTTAAAGACAGGGAAACGTGATTTTTAAAGTCCTACAAGGATATGATAATGCAAGACAACAGATGAAAACGCTGATTGTTAAAGGACTTATGTGCTATTGCTAGGTCTACACTCACAAAAGATCAGTGATTTCTTGTAACCAAGCTCCAGCTCCCAGCCAAATATTTTCCAATTGTCATTTGCCATGCAAGCCATAAGCAACTTTGTAAGAGAATTGAAA
>JAGVVM010019715.1:0-12989 GCA_019149425.1 Psidium friedrichsthalianum
CCCCTTCACCTCGTCTCTCCCTCATGTTGATATTGTTGCCTGATCTCTCCCCTAGCAACAGCCACCCCACCCTGATTTAATAAGAACCAAAGCGTCTCCCTCTCTCCGTCGCTATATAGCATCGCACAAAGATCAAACACGGCATACCAAGAGATAGGACAGTCCGCCACGGCCGAACGAATAGACAGGCAGTCCTAAGCCTACCGTGAATTAACAGTCTTCAGAACTAGTGGGTATACACTATTCAAGCTGCCAACTTAGATATGTGAATAAAAATCTTAGTCGACGGCTCCGAAAAAAAAAACTAATGAACGAGAAACTTGTGAAACAACCAGAAAAAATAGTGTGATAACACACATGCAAGAGCAGGTTTGGAGAAGCTAAGCATCTAACATCAGATGAGCAGAGGCGATGAGGATTGCTGAAAATCCAATTCTCATTAGCTTTTTCAATATTACCACCCTAAAAAAGGAAGAAAAAACAATAAAAACATCACAATCAATACAATTTAGTTGATCTTCAACAACCATAGTAAAAAATGCTGCTGTAACATCTTTCAAAAAAAGGATGAGGAAGCAAAATGAGAGAATGCAAATAGCATGCCTTGTCTCAGCCTTATAGAGAAAGGCATACCCGCTGTCTCATTATATACGAAAATTAGGGGGAGCTGCAGCAAAATGATCCACCAAACTCCGCATCAATAATAATGATAGTGAGTAGATTATTGTAAAAACCCGAAGGACTATTGTAACTTTGAAGAAGTTGAGGTGCAGAAGAAGCTGCGAAGAAACTGACGTGGTTCCTTGCCTCTTCAATTTTTCTTTACTCCTTCTCTAGACAGATCTTATGTCACTTTCCTCCTTGCGTCCATCTTTCTTCTTGAGTCCCGTACATTTTGCAATGAGACTCGTATCTTCATAAGCCTGTTAAATTTCTCTGAGCACTCACCTCAAGTGGCATTCATCGAGAGATTGTTTATTGTCAAGATCAATCTCTTGAAAAACCATTATCTCTGGATAGTTGTGAGCTCTTGACGCGATCTTCACAACCTAGGGACACATCTCTCTAATCTATCAGTAGCACCATGTCACCATTACCCTGAACGACTATATAGAATTTATAGAAGTACACCAAGAAAAATCAGAACATAAATTGAGTAAAAAGAGTATAAGAAGAGTTCATACATGAGTATCTAAAACCATGCTTTCTAGATTCCATCTCTTGCTTCCCGTGCCACCTCTTCAAAATGTAAGCACTAGGAATTAACTTTATATCCAAGTTATCAAGCACCTCAAAGCATGACAACATAAGACCCTCAACGGTCTCAATGATAACATGCACAATTCACCACTTCATTGCTTGGGCACCCGTGACCTTATACTCTTGTCATTTGTACCATATGAACCAATAAAATAACATGCCAAGAAGCCCTTATCATGTACGCTTCGTGATAACTGGAGAAAAAGTTTCATCCATTCTGCCTAAAAATTTCAAATATCGAAGGTGTCATAGACCTATGCTTGCTGCCAATATAGGTGATGTCTGACACAAAATCATTGACAATTTCTCTCTACCATTAAATTCAGCTGTAACTCTTTGCTACCGCTTATCAAGCACCACCTTATCAAATCTCTTGAAAAATCCATGTAGATTCATGTTACATCTAAGATGATCTTCAAATCTCCATCAAAACTTTCATTCAACTGTGTGCTACATATTCCTAAGGTCACTGTAGATTATATTAAAAAAAAATCTAGTCACTGCTCTTTCAACCTATACAAATTTGAAGTCAACAATTGTCATAGCTTAATATGTTGAAAGTAATGAATCCCAAAACATCTTCAAATTTTGGACTGATCTACATATTCATAGACAAGCTTCTTAAATCAGTCCCAAAGTAGATCCATTCTCATTAAATGACCAACATTTGGAATAGCATTTTGCATTAAATGCCATGTACACAATCATGTCTTGACTCCAGAATTACCTCTTCTAATGCTTTAGACATTGCGCATCTGATCAGTAAAAATTGTGCAGGCTCTTTATATGTGTGCTCCCAGAATGCTTCGAAAAGCCATCTGAAGGAATCTGTGGTTTCATCATCTACAAAGTGCAGCCCAAAAAATCACAAAGCTCTCTATGGTGATTGAATCCAATAAATATACAGAGTGGCCGATTACTCTTTATTGGTGAAGATGTGGTGTCAAGGTGACAACATCACCCCAAAAAGGGCAAATCAATAAACCATCTTAGAATCTGTCCAAAATATGTTTATTATGTGCTCATTACTAGATCAAGCTGAACAACATAGAAGAAAGTGTCTAAGATCTGTTGTTTTCGAAGTACCTCAATAAAATCAATACATCTGCCCAAAGGCCATGTCTCTCCCTCGTTAATGTGAAGATAGTTTTTTACATCAACCCTAGTGTAACAACATTTATCTCCCCCCCAACCTGTACACTAGATAAGTCACGCTACGTCTTTGTGTGAGGCCTGCATTGTCAGCCAACACAATTTACTGAGCTTGGACATCGCTTTGTGCCTATGTGACCATGTCAAGTGAGTACACTCTGCCAAAGTGGAGTGGATGGGAATGCGTTGGCTCAAAATCACACACACAATATTTACCGCTCCCTCGAACTAATTGATTCTCATTCGGGCATGGCAACCATCCTTGTTTCAGGTCTAGGCTTTTTACTAATTCAGCCGTTATTTTTTGTCGATGTCCCTTTTGCACAATAAAGCCGCAAAATATTATGGAACCATCCTTCCCTTTGTTAGTAACTCTCCTACGATACACCAAAATAATTTTTGAATGCATACATTTTCAAAACTCCCATGCCTCATTACATCATTAAATTCCATACTCTTTATGGAGTCCAGTCATTACTGCTGATGAAATCATACAAAAAATGAGGCGAAGTAGCGACATTAGATGATAACTTGACAACAAACAAGGAAACAGAACAAAACTTACATAGTTTCATGAAGACATTAAGTACCTTGTGCCATCTCATCCATTTGAGAGGGAGTCTCAATTTAGGCATAATTTGATGCTAGATACTAAGCATGGCAGTTAGTGCTCGCCTATCATCATCCATCGAAGGCCACTAGTGCCTATTCTAGGTATAACGAAACTGCCATTACTCAACTGATCAAATCTCATCAATTTACAAGTCAGAAAGAGAAACTGCATCTTTCATGTGCCTATTCTAGGTAGCAATTGCAATGTTCTACCAATCTAGCAATAAACAGAAGTACTAACCGTGTTTAGTGTCGTCTGTCATTGTCCAAACAAATTTTCCCATTGGATGCTTCTCATACAGAGGCCTTTTATCTTGTCAAGTGCAAATTCTATTGGTGCTTATCATTCTGATCACAATCAACTGGGGATATTATATAAGCCAAACATGAGTACACATAAACAATGTATAATACTGGTAATTTTAGATGAGGAAGACTAGTAAAAGAAGTTACCAAAATCATCTCCTAATCTTTAGAAAATGTAAAGCACTTCCCATCACCAAAGCATATTCATATCTAACGAAAACAATACTTTTTGAAAAACATACCAAAAACATACGTTACCTTTCACCTATTGATCAGTCACATATCAAAAATGAAGTTCACATTTATCGATCTCAAATAATGTTGATAAGATTGAGAGAAGGGAAGAAAATGCTTTTCCTTCAAAAAATTTTCATCATAATGAGTGTAAATACCTATGAAGTGAACAAGCTAATAAGCTAGCATTATTCTATTAGAAGTGTAGCATTCAATCAGCAGACGAGAAACGAAATTTCCAAAAGAAGCCGACTTACATCTTCAAGAACTCTATCACATCAGGAGAAAATGGAGAAGTTCCTGATGCAAGAAGTACCCTTCCACCGAGCTTTTCCCTAATCTTGTTGAAAATCAATCTATCCCACATGGGAGATGAGTTCCTGTCTGAAATCATTATTTATGCAGATGCTAATAAGCTTTTCAGTTGATAGGTAAGCAAGAATCTCCTGTAAGGGAACCAGGGGGTGACAAACTCCACAAAGAGAGTTAACAAAGCTTTACAAAAATCAAGAGTAGTTCTAACATATCTACAAGGTAGATAAATCAAGGATACCATCTCACTGTGCCAGAAATTAAGTACAAATGTCAGGTTCTTAAAAAGGACAGTACACATCAAATAACAGGTGTGAGACTTGTAGCAATTTGCCAAGCAGAACAATGAAGTTGCATTAGAACCCTCTAGAGGTGTTGATTGCTTATCATTTTAGTAAATTTTAAGCCTCCAAGTCTCTTTGGTGTGTTTTAATAGTTGAACGAGCAATATCTTTCATAGACTTGAAAGTTCTATCTCTTTAGCTGTCTGCAACATAGTTAAAAGATGGTTTTTCCATTTCCCTCCTTTCTCGCCTTTTCACTCTTTAGCAAAATAGTACACCTTTAGCATTCAGAAACAGTTCTTAGCTATGATAACGTAGCCAGAGTATGCACTGCTCTGATCTTTGAAATATCTATTTCCCCGGAAAGAAGAAAACACACAAAAGTGCCTTCAAGGTGAAACCTTAAGAGATAAACACAATAAACTTTAGAAGAATAACTAGCCGATGAAGTGACCCTTGTGTGCATTGTAATAGAAAACCAATAAAGCAGTTCATGTCCAAGCAAAATAAGTAATATCGCTACTATTGGAACAAAAGGATAACCCTCTCAATCTCCTCAAGATGACAAAGCTAATCTACATCTCACATCAATCAAACTAAGGTAGTTTCTTCCACCAAAAATTAAGTGAGTTGAAAGATTGACTATTGAAGCTGTCATCAGACATCAACAGGTTTCTCACTAATTACAAGTCAAATGCACAAATATCAAGCAAGAAACGATTAAGCAAAATGATCACGTGGTTTCAAATTGGAGTAAAATTACATTCAAGAAATTTATGCAACTTCGTAGAGCCAAGAGACAAAAGAATCACTGAATCTTGAAAGAATCCCAAATTCTCCATCACTCCAATGGAAGACCAGACTAGTTTGTGGATGACAATATAATTGAAAGATAAGCTCCCAAAACAACAAACCAGCTACATCTTCTGAAAATAACGTAACATCCAAAAAACAGCACCGACTTTTGCATAAAACAAATCCCAGAACCCTAACAATTATCATTAGACAAAACTGTCTACATGACAACATGAGCTTTGCCATTATACAGCATGCATTAAATGACCAGCCACACATTTCATCCCATCAACTTGTAAAAGAATTTTCCCCAAGTTAGAGTCAGACTATATGACTCATTCTAACAATCCAAACTGTTCGGTACTCTAATTGATTTATCTTGCATTAATTAATTAGTTAGCTTGATATATTGATATCAAGAAGACTACTGCTAATTCACCGAAGATACCAAACAAAATGTCTAGTTAAAGATAGGGAAACGTGATTTTTAAAGTCCTGCACGGGTATGATAATGCAAGACAACAGATGAAAAGCGTTGATTGTTAAAGGACTTATGTGCTATTGCCAGGTTTACACTAGCAAAAGATCAGTGATTTCTTGTAACCAGGCTCCAGTTCCCAGCCAAATATTTTCAAATTGTCATTTGCCATGCAAGCCATACGCAACTTTGTAAGAGAATTTGAAAAAGGATTTCACAACATAAAGATAGTCAACGATCATCTTATAATTGCCTCATCTTCAGTTACATGATGAGCAGACACAGTATCTTGGCTTCATATTGGATCCTACACTCCATAAAGGTACAAAACCAAGGATTGTATTTAGTCAGGTTACTTAGGGTTCCAACGAGAACGAACCCAATTAGTGGCCTGGTTTGATTGAATTAAGGTCTTAAAGGAAACCATAGGGTTTCGAGTTAGGTTCAGGTATTTGTTATAGCTACATAAAGCGACTCCTTGGCAATAACATAGCTTAAACTCCCTCACTTTTCATCTCTACTACATGTACTTTAGTCTATTCACTAATCAGAATACAATCAGGGAAACATGCTTATGCTAACATGTGTGGTTCTTTGTTATGCGTAATAGTAGTTACTTGGGAAGGATCAGACAAAAACCAGAACCTCATTTTATTGGAGTTGCATCATCATACAGAAACCCGATATAAGCAAAATCTTTGCAATCGCCAAGTAGCAAAAACAAACCCGTATAGGAGAATCCCCAGATGCAGGTTTAACACCTGTCATAGAACACCCCATGATCAACCCATGCCGGCAAAGACTGCTATACCATTTTGCCCCAACCAATGCCGGCGAACACCTGTCACAGAAAACCAATCATTATTGGTTTTCTATCACAATGCACACCAGGGCCTCCTTGTACTCCTCCGGGATGTCCTTGAGATCATCCTCTTCTTATTCGCGATTATCTCCGCCTTTTGCTGCGGAATCCGCCGCGATGCTCGACTGCTGCTACGGTTGGTCCTCGGGAGGATCCAGAAGCCTCGATTTTAGTCTGTTCACGAGTAGCTGCGAGTGCCGCCAAGACGAAGCATCGGAGCCAGGATGTAACGCCTCCTCCGCTCGCGAACTCGACGAAATTCTCGGGTTCTCGGGAATGGGCAACTCTTCGCACTACTCGTGGAGTGCTCCACACGAGCACTTGTATATGTGGGGCTTCCATCAATTTCAGCTCTTCAGCACAAGACCCCCACAATTTTGAGGCTGCAAAAGGCTTCTCTTCTCTTTTCTCATTCAGTCTTCGACGGACCAGAGCTGTCTCTGTTGGTCGTGAGTCGATTTGGAAGGGAGAGAGAGAGCACGGAGTCGTCGCTGGCCATGAGACGGGGACAAAGAGAAGAGTAAGGTTTCTCGGTCGCGAGTGGAGAGAGATGGCGATTCCGGTCAACGGAGTGTGAAGGGAGGGAGAGAGAGTAGAGCGTAAATTCTTCTCTCTGCAGAGAAGAGGAGAGAAAATGGGAGGAGAGAGGAGAGAGGAAATTTAGATTTTTTGTTTTTTTAAAGTTGAAATCTGATTCTTCCCGCTGAATTTTTGCCTCAAGTCATCCGGACGATGTGGCGCAATCTCGGCCGCCCATTTAAATCCGACGGTCGAGATTACTTCTATGTTACCCCTGCCATAGCGCCGTTTCCTTTTTTTTTCTTCTTCTGGGGAGGAGTTCCTCGATTTTATCACACATGACAACCTTCCCTTCTCTTCTTCACCAGCCATCTTCATCGTTCATAGGGCTGGACCAAGCAAGCTTCGAGGAGTTTCGCGGACAAATTTGAGGAAGGAAGCTGCAGCAACGTCAAAAGTGAGAAAATTTGTCTAATGTTGATGGGTAATGGAAAGATGTTAGCCAGTATTAAAGCTTGAGAGTCTAGAACACGGTGGCTGATTGAAATGAACGAGCTTGCATTAATAGGAGGCATCAAGTGGATTTCGGAGTGGCCGTAGGAGGTAGGACCGTAGGAGATGGAAAACAAAAGAAGGAAACTCCGATCGGCGGTGGCCTGGGAGTCACAGACTTCCTCTTCCGGGGAAAGGGTTTCTGTTGCAGGTTCTTGTATGGTGTGTTGTCATACTTGGAGCACAATTGTAACAAATGGACTGCTTGTTCCGAAGCTCTAATTTAACCAAGTCTTGGGTGTTGAATGGTTGCCGAGGGAGATGATGAGTTGATGTTCTAGAGGTGCAAACTTGAGATGGCATTGTGGTGGTAAATCTGTGACGTGCTCCTGATGCAAACTGAGTGGAACTTTGAACTGCGAAAGAAGAGGATGGCAAGCAGAGATGTAGTGGCCGAGTTGAAGTTAAACAGCGATAATAATAGTAATAATAATAAAATAAATAAATAATAAAACTGTTAGATTTTCTCTTGGTTAGTAAAATAAGGCCAGCGGAAGAGGTTGAAACCTTTGGTCATTGTTGGCCTTGGTTAAATTAGGTCAATTAGATTTGAGCAGCAACTTTTGGAAATAGAAGGGTTGATGCGTGCGTCTAAATAAGCTGCACCAAGGCATTGTTGTCTAGATATTGGTGGACTTTACCACTTATTGGAAGGAACATGGGTCTACGAGGTTATTGTGAGCTTCGTTGTTCATTGACAGTGGCTAATATGCGAATGTCAATTGAGGTTGATTCTGATAAGAAAGAAAGAAAGAAAAAGAGAAATATGATTTTATTCTCTTTTGGTGTATGTAACAATGTACAAGAGAAGCCTTTATATAGGCTTGGAAGAGGTGAAAAGTCTAGTACTCTTCCTATGTGGGACTAAAGGAAAAGAGAAGAAAGAGACAAAAGGGAAAAACAAGTTCTAACACCCCCCTCAAACTCAAGGTGGATCAAACAACGAGAGTTTGGAAAGAAGAAATAAAAAACGATGTGATGGAAGAGCCTTCGTAAAACAATCTGCAAGTTGATTTTCAGTTCCAACAAAGGGAAGAGAAATGGTGCGAGCTTGAAGATGATGACGAGTTAGATGACAGTCGATCTCAATATGTTTGGTACGCTCATGAAACACTGGATTTGCGCCAATGTGAATGGCACTCTTGTTGTCACAGTATAAAGGAGTAGGATCCAGAAATGAAACACCCATGTCAGCAAGTAAGCGACGAAGCCAAACAATCTCAACAGTAGTGTCGGCCATAGCACGATACTCAGATTCTGTAGAGGAGCGTGAGACAATATGTTGTTTCTTGGCACGCCAAGAAATGAGAGAATCGCCAAGAAAAATGCAGTAGCCAGTGACAGACTTGCGATCAGTTATATTGGAAGCCCAATCAGCATCAGAATAGGCACGTAATTGAAGAGCAGAAGAAGACGGCATGAACAAGGAACGTGTCAACGTGCCTCGAAGATAGCGCAAGATCCTCAAAACAGCAGCGTAATGAACTGTACGAGGAGCAGCAACGAACTGACTAACAACATGAACAGCATAAGCGATGTCGGGTCGAGAGATAGTGAGATAGACAAGACTGCCAACTAAAGTCCGATAGCGGGTCACATCAGAAAGAGGTTCCCCATCGTCTGGGCGAAACTTTTGATTTAGTTCAATAGGAGTAGCGGCAGTGCGTGAGTCGGAAAGAGCAGCCCTAGAGAGAATATCAGCGGTATACTTCTGTTGAGAAAGAAGGATACCACGCGAACTGCGAGCAATCTCAAGCCCAAGAAAATAACGCAGCGGTCCAAGATCCTTCATGGAAAAATGCTGCTGAAGGTGTCTTTTGGTATGCTCAATATGAGCACGATCATCTCCAGTAATGATCATGTCATCCACATAAAGAAGAAGAATAGTGCAACCAGTAGAAGAGGTATGAACGAACATAGCATGATCAGCCTCACTTTGAGCAAAACCAGCAGATCGAATAGCATCACTGAACTTCTCAAACCAGGCACGAGGGGCTTGTTTGAGACCATAAAGAGCCCGTCGAAGGTGGCAAACCTGTCCAGAGGTGTGAGCAAGACCAGGCGGAGGTTGCATAAAGATATCCTCTTGAAGATCCCCGTGAAGAAAAGCATTCTTCACATCAAGCTGAAAGAGAGGCCAGTTGCGAATTGAAGCAACAGCTAGTAAAGTACGGACAGATGTCATCTTTGCTACGGGAGCAAATGTCTCCTCATAATCAATACCATATTCCTGCGAGAAACCCCGGGCAACCAGACGCGCTTTGTAACGCTCAATACTACCATCAGAACGGAGTTTCACCTTGTATATCCATCGGCAGGATACCAATGATCGATCCGGAGGAAGAGGCACAAGCTCCCAAGTACCAGTACTCTGCAAAGCCGAGAGTTCCTCAGACATAGCCTGACGCCATTCAGCATGTTGAATTGCCTCGCGATAACTAGTGGGTTCCTGTATAGTGTGAACAGCAGCCAAAAAAGAGCCAAACTCGGTAGAATAAGAAGTAGCAGCAACATACCGAGCAGGTAGACGCCGATCCCGAGAAGGATTGCGGCGGACCTCTAGATGTGCAGAATCGTCAAGGGCAGGCGGAGCAGGAGGTGCAGTAGAAGGGACATGCGAAGGTGGAGAAGGTTGTGATATATCTAAATCCGAGATGGAAAAGGGAATCGGCGGAGATGGTGAAGGTGCAGTAGGAACTAGATCTGAAGTAGAAATGGGAGAAGAAGGATCAGGGGAATGATCAGCAGGGAAATCCATGAATGGAATAGGAGACGACACAAAAGGTGTGGCGTTGGTAGGAAAGAAAGGAACATGCTCATGAAACGTAACATTACGAGAAATACGTACACGTCGTGCATGTGGATCATAACAACGATAACCCTTATGTTCGGTGCTATAACCCAAGAATGCACATTGGATAGAGCGAGCGGTGAGCTTCGTACGTTCATGGGGTGGAAGGATGACAAAACAAGTGCACCCAAAAACTCGCAGATGAGTATAGGTGGGAGATCGAGAATGAAGACGGTAAAAAGGGGTGTCTTGGTTGAGAACGGATGAGGGTAGACGGTTAATGAGATGAACAGCTGTGAGAAGGGCCTCAGCCCAAAACTCAGTAGGAACGGAGGTGGCAAGTAAAAGAGCACGAGTGGTCTCCAGAATATGACGGTGCTTGCGTTCAGCAACCCCATTCTGAGCTGGAACCCCAGGACAGGATAGCTGAGGAAGCGTGCCATCACTAGCCAAGAGAGAACGAAAAACACCCGAAAGATATTCTCCCCGGAATCAGATCGAAAAACTTTGATTTTTCTATTAAATTGGGTGGAAACCATGGTAGTAAAAGACTGATAAATGGAAAAGAAATCACTACGTTGACGCATAAGATAAACCCATGTATAACGAGAATAATCATCAATAAATGACACATAATATTTGAAACCACTTTTGGAAGAGAGCGGGGCAGGGCCCCATACATCAGAATGAATAAGATCGAAAATCGCACTAGATCTAGAGTTACTGATAGGAAAAGGCTTAGCAGATTGCTTGGCTAAAGGACAAATAGAACAAGGAGGAAGACTATCAAAAGAAACAGGACCTAGAGCACCTTGTTTATGAAGGACGGTGAGACGAGAAGAAGCAATATGTCCGAGACGCTGATGCCATCGAGCAAGATCAACGGTAGCCAACACAGGAACAGGAAGGGAGGAAGATGGAAGATGGAGATGCTGCATAGTATAAAGTCCGTCTCGTCTACTGCCCTTGCCAATCATCCGGCCACTCAAACGATCCTGCACAAAGCAAGAGCTGTCAGTAAAGCTCACAACACATCCGGCATCGGTAAGCTGTCCAACAGATAATAAGTTAAGAGCCAGGGAAGGAACATGTAACACATCAGGGACACTGAAATCCCGAGGGATGGTGAGAGTCCCTTGTTGGGTAGCTCGGAGAGGAGAACCATCAGCTGTAAAGAAATGTGCTGGATGCTTGAGTTTAGAGAGCTGAGTGAGACAGGTAGCAGAAGCAGACATATGTCTAGCAGCTCCTGAGTCAAGTATCCAGGTAGTAGAAGTGTCACATGAAGAGGGAGTAGCCGCAGTTGTGCTGTCAACAGATGAAACGGCTGCAGGGGTGCCGGAGCCAGGAAAAGAACCAAGCAGAGAAGGACTTAATCGAGCAAGCTGGGCCTCAAGAGCAGCAACACGGTCATCCGTAGAGAAAGAAGCCAAGGTAACTGGCCGAGCCAATGGAGATGAGGTAGAATACTGAATAGGCTGCGGTGGCGTAGGAGGGCGCAAATCTTTCTTCTTTCGCCAACAGTGTAACTCTTCATGACCAAGATGATGACAATAAGTACATGTAGGGCGGCGAGAGCCATAAGTAGGCGGAGCATGTGGTGGAGCAGCCATTACCGATGGTGTCCAAAGTGAATAATTGGAACCATCAAGCTTGACGTCTATGCGGTCACTAGAATCGCCCATGATGACTGTTGTGAAGGTCTAAACTGACTAGAAAAAAAATCACGCTTGAAGCGCGGGACAAAATGCGCAGGTCGATAGAATGCAAGAAGCACGAATCTAGAGGTACAAAGTAAGCCTCTAGAAAATGAAGAATTAAATTATAGACGCACGAATTCGTGGAAGCTTGACTAGAGCAAGCAAGGGTGACGGCTCAAAAGCCCAAAACTCATTGTCTTAATTTCTGATGCGGAAGATCCAATTTATGGCAACCGCAGAGCATACTTTTAAAACAATGAGCTCGTTATTTTAATTTCTGATGCGGAAGATCCAATTTATGGCAACCGCAGAGCATACTTTTAAAACATTAACCTTGGCTCTGATACCATGATAAGAAAGAAAGAAAGAAAAAAGAGAAATATGATTTTATTCTCTTTTGGTGTATGTAACAATGTACAAGAGAAGCCTTTATATAGGCTTGGAAGAGGTGAAAAGTCTAGTACTCTTCCTATGTGGGACTAAAGGAAAAGAGAAGAAAGAGACAAAAGGGAAAAACAAGTTCTAACAGATTCCACTTGGTTGGAAGCCTAGTTCTTATTGTGTGATTGCTTCTCGATGAGTTTAATTTAGAGGAACAATTGTGGAGTGAGGTATATTGGGGGCAAACTGTACTGTTCATTGCTATTTTTGGGTTGAGAATAATCTCCTTGCTCCGGAGATAACTAACAACTTATTATTATTTTAGGATTGCAAATGCTTATCTTTGCCAATTTATACTAATTCTCATACTTTTTTGATCATGTTACCTTATAATGATGAACTAATATTATTATGGAATTCGCATAGTATTGCACGCATTGACTTTGATCGCGGGTTTAGTTTGTACGTGAAAAGTTGGAACGAACAAAGGGCTTCAAGCTCGGACAAAATTTGCCCATGGAGTTTATGAAAAAGACCCTGCTGTGTGACTGGGTCGGTCTCGAAAGCGGTACGAGACAATGTTGTATATGTACAAACCATTGGCACTGGCATGACTAGTGTTTTCTTTTATACATTAAATTCCAGAATAATATGCGACGGTCTTAACTATTGAGTAATTTGAGATTCATTGGTACTTATCGTCCGTTCATTTATTAGATGATTTAGTCGGTGAATTAGAGATTTGATTTAA
>JAGVVM010019716.1:0-40798 GCA_019149425.1 Psidium friedrichsthalianum
TTTCCCCCCCCCCCCTTTCCTCCCTTCTTCCTCCGAGCATGCCTCTTTTTCGTCCCTAAGAGATACTACCGTATTTTTTTCTCGCACCTTACTCTCCGCAAGACACCTGCTGCTCTGCCCGGCGCGCGCCATCCCGGCCGGCGCCCATTCCCCTCCTGCCTCGGGTGGATCATCTCAGTAATGATATATTCATCCACATAAAAGGAGAAGAATAGTGCAACCAGTAGAAGAGTATGAACGAAACATAGCATGATCAGCCTCACTTTGAGCAAAACCAGCAGATCGAATAGCATCACTGAACTTCTCAAACCAGGCACGAGGGGCTTGTTTGAGACCATAAAGAGCCCGTCGAAGGTGGCAAACCTGTCCAGAGAGTGTGAGCAAGACCAGGCGGAGGTTGCATAAAGATATCCTCTTGAAGATCCCCGTGAAGAAAAGCATTCTTCACATCAAGCTGAAAGAGAGGCCAGTTGCGAATTGAAGCAACAGCTAGTAAAGTACGGACAGATGTCATCTTTGCTACGGGAGCAAATGTCTCCTCAAATCAATACCATACTCCTGCGAGAAACCCCGGGCAACCAGACGCGCTTTGTAACGCTCAATACTACCATCAGAACGGAGTTTCACCTTGTATATCCATCGGCAGGATACCAATGATCGATCCGGAGGAAGAGGCCAAGCTCCCAAGTACCAGTACTCTGCAAAGCGAGAGTTCCTCAGACATAGCCTGACGCCATTCAGCATGTTGAATTGCCTCGCGATAACTAGTGGGTTCCTGTATAGTGTGAACAGCAGCCAAAAAAGAGCCAAACTCGGTAGAATAAGAAGTAGCAGCAACATACCGAGCAGGTAGACGCCGATCTCGAGAAGGATTGCGGCGGACCTCTAGATGTGCAGAATCGTCAAGGGCAGGCGGAGCAGGAGGTGCAGTAGAAGGGACATGCGAAGGGGAGAAGGTTGTGATATATCTAAATCCGAGATGGAAAAGGAATCGGCGGAGATGGTGAAGGTGCAGTAGGAACTAGATCTGAAGTAGAAATGGGAGAAGAAGGATCAGGGGAATGATCAGCAGGGAAATCCATGAATGGAATAGGAGACGACACAAAAGGTGTGGCGTTGGTAGGAAAGAAAGGAACATGCTCATGAAACGTAACATTTCGAGAAATACGTACACGTCGTGCATGTGGATCATAACAACGATAACCCTTATGTTCGGTGCTATAACCCAAGAATGCACATTGGATAGAGCGAGCGGTGAGCTTCGTACGTTCATGGGGTGGAAGGATGACAAAACAAGTGCACCCAAAAACTCGCAGATGAGTATAGGTGGGAGATCGAGAATGAAGACGGTAAAAAAGGGGTGTCTTGGTTGAGAACGGATGAAGGTAGACGGTTAATGAGATGAACAACTGTGAGAAGGGCCTCAGCCCAAAACTCAGTAGGAACGGAGGTGGCAAGTAAAAGAGCACGAGTGGTCTCCAGAATATGACGGTGCTTGCGTTCAGCAACCCCATTCTGAGCTGGAACCCTAGGACAGGATAGCTGAGGAAGCGTGCCATCACTAGCCAAGAGAGAACGAAAAACACCCGAAAGATATTCTCCCCCGGAATCAGATCGAAAAAATTTGATTTTTCTATTAAATTGGGTGGAAACCATGGTAGTAAAAGACTGATAAATGAAAAGAAATCACTACGTTGACGCATAAGATAAACCCATGTATAACGAGAATAATCATCAATAAATGACACATAATATTTGAAACCACTTTTGGAAGAGAGCGGGGCAGGGCCCCATACATCAGAATGAATAAGATCGAAAATCGCACTAGATCTAGAGTTACTGATAGGAAAAGGCTTAGCAGATTGCTTGGCTAAAGGACAAATAGAACAAGGAGGAAGACTATCAAAAGAAACAGGACCTAGAGCACCTTGTTTATGAAGGACGGTGAGACGAGAAGAAGCAATATGTCCGAGACGCTGATGCCATCGAGCAAGATCAACAGTAGCCAACACAGGAACAGGAAGGGAGGAAGATGGAAGATGGAGATGCTGCATAGTATAAAGTCCGTCTCGTCTACTGCCATTGCCAATCATCCGGCCACTCAAACGATCCTGCACAAAGCAAGAGCTGTCAGTAAAGCTCACAACACATCCGGCATCAGTAAGCTGTCCAACAAATAATAAGTTAAGAGCCAGGGAAGGAACATGTAACACATCAGGGACACTAAATCCCGAGGGATGGTGAGAGTCCCTTGTTGGGTAGCTCGGAGAGGAGAACCATCAGCTGTAAAGAAATGTGCTGGATGCTTGAGTTTAGAGAGCTGAGTGAGACAGGTAGCCAGAAGCAGACATATGTCTAGCAGCTCCTGAGTCAAGTATCCAGGTAGTAGAAGTGTCACATGAAGAGGGAGTAGCCGTCAGTTGTGCTGTCAACAGATGAAACGGCTGCAGGGGTGTCGGAGCCAGGAAAAGAACCAAGTAGAGAAGGACTTAATCGAGCAAGCTGGGCCTCAAGAGCAGCAACACGGTCATCCGTAGAGAAAGAAGCCAGGTAACTGGCGAGCCAATGGAGATGAGGTAGAATACTGAAAGGCTGCGGTGGCGTAGGAGGGCGCAAATCTTTCTTCTTTCGCCAACAGTGTAACTCTTCATGACCAAGATGATGACAATAAGTACATGTAGGGCGGCGAGAGCCATAAGTAGCGGAGCATGTGGGTGGAGCAGCCATTACCGATGGTGTCCAAAGTGAATAATTGGAACCATCAAGCTTGACGTCTATGCGGTCACTAGAATCGCCCATGATGACTGTTGTGAAGGTCTAAACTGACTAGAAAAAATCACCGAAGCTTGAAGCGCGGGACAAAATGCGCAGGTCGATAAAATGCAAGAAGCACGAATCTAGAGGTACAAAGTAAGCCTCTAGAAAATGAAGAATTAAATTATAGACGCACGAATTCGTGGAAGCTTGACTAGAGCAAGCAAGGGTGACGGCTCAAAAGCCCAAACTCATTGTCTTAAATTTCTGATGCGGAAGATCCAATTATGGCAACCGCAGAGCATACTTTTAAAACAATGAGCTCGTTATTTTAATTTCTGATGCGGAAAATCCAATTTATGGCAACCGCAGAGCATACTTTTAAAACATTAACCTTGGCTCTGATACCATGATAAGAAGAAAGAAAGAAAAAAAAAAGAGAAATATGATTTTATTCTCTTTGGTGTTATAACAATGTACAAGAGAAGCCTTTATATAGCTTGGAGGAGGTGAAAAGTCTAGTACTCTTCCTATGTGGGACTAAAGGAAAAGAGAAGAAGAGACAAAGGGAAAAACAAGTTCTAACAATTCATTTCCCCTCCCTTTTTCTATCAAATATGGTTGGTTCAATCCTGTCGTGAATGTATGAGAAGAATAATGTAAAATTTGTGGCACTTTAGGTAACTGCCCAAGACGTTGTCAACTATGCTGCGATGTGGGCAGAATACCATCATCTTCCTGATCAACAATGGCGGCTACACCATTGAAGTTGAGATCCACGATGGTCCCTACAATGTTGATCAAGAACTGGAACTACACTGGCCTGGTGGAAGCAATTCACAATGGCGAGGCAAGTGCTAAAGACCGCAAAAGTAAGTTGCTTGCATACTAATTGCAGATTCGACGCTGAACTTATTCGCCAATCCGCGAATCTCCCGGGCAGTAACTTTAAACATAATAATATTTGCTTATATTTGCAGGTTTTCTACGAGGAGGAGCTTATCGAAGCGATTCAGACGGCCACGGGGCCCAAGAAGGATTGCTTGTGCTTCATAGAGGGATAGTTCACAAGGACGACACCAGCAAAGAGCTTCTGGAATGGGGTTCCCGGGTCTGGCGCCAACAGTCGTCTCCCAATCTCAGTAGAATCCTTGGTTCTCTTCAGTATGTTGCTTCAAGTTACTTGTTGTTAGTACATAAAAGCAGAGCGTCTTCTCGAGTGACGCCATTCCGACAATGATTACTTAGCTTTGCTTGCGCAATGGAAAGAGATTCTGTGTCCTGGTTGGTGATTTTGATAATATCTGTTGACCATCGGCTTTCGGGTCAACATCCTCAACATGCGGAAGGAACAACTGCTCGAGCGCACGTACTAGGTTATGTTTGTTGAGTGGGGAACTCCATGAAGCATGGATTGACCCAATCTATTTTTCGGACTAGTGTGGGGACCCTCCAACTTGTCTGATTTTCGGAACATGTGAAATGAATGGAAGTTTGATAGCCGTGGTCTCCGGAATCTATGGCGGCGTGATCCACCCTCGTCTAAACCTACGTTCAAAGTGAATCCTTCTCCTTTGAAAATAATCGAGTAAAGGGAAACTCGCTTTTGAGCTCGGGGAGGGGAGTTTTCAGCTATGGATTGGACGCTTACTCCGAGATAAAAAAAAAAAAAATCAGGGGTCAAGAGTAGAAACGCGATTCGAGCTTATGGCTCCATATTGAACGCCGACATTGATTATGTCCCGACCCGACATTTGACATGATGGAAGGACGATATGTGTCACGTAACATGCCCATGGGTTCTGGGTCCCGATTCTTAATGGGCAAAGCTAATGTCCACCTCTACTGCCTTGATCATTCATGCATTTGATGGAGACATTACAATGCTGCCTTTGATCAACGGTGATTCAATGATAGCTACGCCTCGTTTGGCTCTCCCTATATGCATTGCTCAGTCTGCCTTTCTCGGGTCGAAGCTGACTTCACTGGACCGGTCCCTTCAGCAACGCTTGAAGGACTTCGACGGGGAGATCTCTCTTTCATGAAGGTATAATCTACTGTAGAAAGTAGAACCAGTTCATTTGAAGTACATCACGTTCAATACGAGTAAATGTGAATTTGTTTTAAGTAGCCAAAAGAAGAGATGAACTTATTTGTAATGCCCCAATTTTCGAAACGGGAAAAAAGTCTGCTCGTGATAAATCTTAAGTAGTATAAGGGCGTACTTATCACTAATAGAAACATTTATCTTAGGACATAACATAATCGTCCACAGCAAAGTGAGCTTGTTCGGGTAACTCTTATTAATTCTGGGTAACGATTAGTGGTAATGGTAAACTGAAGGTAATTCACATTTGACGCCAGTAAGATAAGATCCATGATGAATTTGTGTAGACTTATTTGTTGGTGGCAAATCGTTTCATTCTTAGTAGTAATATTTGAACAAACATTTTTACTTAGTAAATTAATCTCGTTACTGAAATTGAGAAAAGGGGGAAAAAAAAACCATAGAAAGAATTGAAAATTGACGAAGATCATGAATACATGCCCTTTCCACAATTATCAAACTTGATTTCTCCAAACAATAGATGAGTTCTCAAAACAAACCATAAGTTACTTTCGGACCAGACATTATACCAAATAATTTTATTCAAATTTAATATCTTATCACCTGTAGTCAGTACATTTTCTGTACTTATGCTTTTCTATTTTTGCTTTACATTTTCTTTGCATGTGGTCGGTACTTGGCCATAGACTGGCGCCTGACTACATGTGAGGCTTGGCCCTTGCCGGTGAGCCTTGCCAACTGCGCTTAAGTACCAGCATCAGGCGAAAGGAAAAGGGTAAAAAAATGAAACCAAGAAAAATGGCATCAGGCGAAAGGAAAAGGATAAAAAAAAAAAAAAGAAAAAAAATCAGAACATTAAAAAAAATACAAAAATTGTTCATGTTAGAAGTCAACCATGCCACATAAAATAGCCAGCTCCGGGTCGACGAGATCATCATCCTCAGCGTCTCTGAGACGCCCCTCCACGTGTCCTCCCTGCTCGGCCATGCCGATCTCGTCCGGGAGTTGTTGAGCAGCACCCTCGAGCTCGCCTCCGAGTTGGACTCCGGGGCAACTCGCCGCTCCACCTGGCCACCACCAAGGGCCATGGTGAGATTGTGGGCGAGCTCTTGTTCGTGGACCCGGCAGTGACATTGGTGAGGAACCTCGACGGGAGGGCACCGGCCCTTGCCCAGATTCGGGAGAGGACTCGACCTCTCCCGATTTTGGCGAGGGCCAAACACCCTCGCCTTTGGTCAGCGAGGTCGTCGAGCCCCACCAAGGAGCCGGCGACCCTATCGGCCTTCGCCACCCCTGCGACCCCCCACCAATGATGGGCCGATGGCCACAAGCAGGAGGGTTGCCCCTCCGGCCCGTATTTGCTGGTTTTTATTTTTTTTATTTTTGAAATAGAAAAAAAAGCAAAAAAATACATAAAAATAAAAAAAATGACAAAATTGCCTTTTAGGCTATACCCTTTTTTTGAAACTTTATGGCCACTTCAAGCCCTTATTTGAATATACTATGCCACTTCAGGCCCTTATTTGAGAATTTGAGAGGACTTCAAGTCTCTTTTTTGGAATTTTCCTTTTTTTTCGTATTTTTTAAAATATTCTGGCGTAGCATTAAAAAACGACGTGGTTTTGTGCTTGAGAAAGTTTGTTACGAGACTTACAACGACATAAGATTGAAAAATGACAAAAACGTGGGTTTTCTTCCTCAATTAAAACTGAAAAAATTAACATTTTTTGTTTTGGTCATAAGACAAAATTAACAGTTAAGTGTATCGAAATTAGAAAAAATGTTAGGATTTAAATGGGTGAAGTGAAAATTTTAGGGTGTAAATGTACGAATAGTATAAATCTAAGGACTTTGATGCAATTTTCGGAAAAGAGAAGAAGAGAGATTTACGGTAGTACTGTCCGTGCAGATTCGACAAGATCAGGAGATAGAAGAGGATTCACCTCAACCCGGAGGTTTTCAGCTCCTATTCCATCGAAACTCCCACTTGAGCACGAAATTCCTGATTCAATTTGGCTGAATTGTATCCTTTCGAGGTGAACTTTCAGACTACGGTGATGGAATGTGGGTCCACCGCGATCTCGCTCTGCATGGACCGATCTTGAATTGGGTCAGTGTTCCAGAAGCTGGAAAAGATAGTTTTGGCGTGAAAAACCACCGTGGATGATAATCGTGGCGTTCACGCTCGTGTACGAGGTAACATTTTGAATTTAGATAGTTCATTGAGAACGTTGTGTTGCCAGCTTGATCTTGTGCGACATGCAATGGGGCACGTCGATGCTTGTTGACATCTCTGATTGAACAGGCTATGATGTTTCTTGTGGCCGTGCATTTTTCAAGTCGAACACTTTCACTGTCAAATTGTTCATTTTTCCTTTGATGAAAGTCCATGTAATCGTGTTAGTGTATTTTGGTGGCTACTCAATGCGTAAGACTTGCTTACATATGTGTACAAGGTGTTTCTCTTCGTAATTTTGAGCCATCTGCATGTAGCTGCTCTCATTGAGTAATAAGGAATATGGGAATCGTACGGATTCGGATTTTGGACCGTTTCTTCTTCGGTATCGGGCATGCATAAGTTAGGCAAAGTAGGTGAAATGACAGAGTGAAATGCTGCTCGTCCTGAAGCTTAAGTGTCGAAAGTAATTTTTCTTCATCACATTTAAGACTTGGATGGAGAACTCCTGATGTATGAGATCTTGCACACTTTTACGCTTGTGTTTAGCTCTATGAATGAGTCTAAGCATCCTCTTTCCTTCCTAAATTGGCCGGACAGCAGAAAGATATGCTTTGTTCTGATGCTAGTGAAGTAGCGTAATTTACTTCGTGGGAATTCATTTTTATGAGCAAGCTTTCTCCACTGTCAGTACTTATTCAACGTGCTAAATGAGTTCTCGCAGAAATTTCCATGGTTTGTTTGCTTTGTGAAGGCAATCAGGAGGCAAGAATGTTCAGATTGCGATTGTGACAAAAGAATGCAGTCAGTTTAGTCATCTCTCATCTGTAGGTTCATCCCGATGTGGGAGGAATTATTGAAATCTCCTACTGATTATCGAGTAGCTCACATATGTCTAGCTTAACTCTATGTGAGCTTAAACTTTAGCAAGCTCTGCTGGTTACATCTTCAAAGTAAAAATCAGACCATGATCTTAAATAAAGCCAACCTGAAGTTGCTATGTCATGATTTGCTTTGCATCCTTAAATATACGAGAGAGATTTTAAATCAGCGCCATCACATTTATACTATTCACCTTCAATGACTTTTTCTACTTATATACTTGTAATCTATGTTTTTGGTACTTGATTGCCGTTTACATCTGATCAGCATGCTACGCTATGATATCATCTAGTCTATATATTTATTTGCTGCGATACTGCTCGTGGGTGCACGCATAGTCTGCAACGCATAATGAGTATTGATGTTTTCTCTATACATCACGCTCCATGGTTGCTGGATGCTGAAAGCAGTGGAATCCCAAGTTTGTTCCCGTCATCTGAATCCCATGTCTTAACTTGTTCTCGTCATAGTGGCGTGCTTTGAGAAGGATGAAGCTGTTCCGCAATTACTAATAATAGTAATGTCAATTTTTCATGTGTTGGTGGAATATGGTGGGTGAACTGATTTTTCTTTGTGTATTTAAAGATATGGTTCGGGGTAGAGATCCAGCTGGGATCATTGTGTCCTGGTCGATGTGACAGAACAGAAGGTTAGGTGTAACTATTGCGCAGGGAGTTCAGCGGGAGGGGTTTATAGGATAAGTTTCATTTTAGCCCAGGCCCAGATCAAGGACAAAGACATCGTGCCTTGTTCGAAAGTTCCAAATGATGCGAGGGACCATATTCGAAGCATATTGAGCACTCCCAAGAAGCAGAAAACTCCCAAAAAACTTAAGGTTGATTGGGCTGCTAATGGTCAACAAAATAGCTCTTTGGGTAGTGAGAACTCCCATGGAAACCATTATTCTAGTGGACAGCGTGGAAGCACTGGTCCCCCTTTGTTTCTTCCGCAGACTTCCCCTAGTTTACTGGCAGTAGATGATGCCCAAAAACAGAAACAGGATTACGCTGACAAGAAAATTGCTACATTCTTTTTCCATAATTCTATTCCTTTCACTGTTACTAAAAGCATGTATTATCAGGAAATGGTGGATGCTCTAGCAGCGTGTGGATTGGGCTATACGGCCCCAAACAATGGCAGCCTGAGATCTGTTCTTTTGGAGAAAGTGAAAGATGACATACATGATTGCTACGGAAAATTTAAGGATAACTGGAAGGATTGTGGATGTACAGTTCTATGTGAGAGCTGGTGCAGTACCAAGAGTCAATCACTTGTAGTATTTACAGTAACATGTCGTAAAGGGGCAATATTTTTGCGGTCAGTCGATGCATCGGGTCATGAAGATGATGCCACATATTTGTTTGAATTGATAGACTGTTATTTTGGAGGTTGGTTTGGAAAATGTTGTTCAAGTGATAACTGACAGCACTGCTTGTTATATTTATTCAGGAAGATTACTCATGGACAAGTACTCATCACTTTTTTGGTCTCCCTGTGCATCTTATTGTGTTCATAAGATGTTGGAGGACATGAGCAAACAAGACTGGGTGTGCACAGTGCTGGAGGAGGCAAAGATTATTGCACAATACATATGCAGCAATAGCTTGAGGTTGGGTATGATGAGGAAATTAAATGGCAGGAAGGAGTTGATCAGGCCAAACATAACTCAGTTTGTGACGGGCTTCCTCTCCTTAAGGTCCATAATAATCCAGGAGGACACTTTGAAACATATGTTTTCTCACACGCAGTGGTTCTCATCTGACTACAGCATATGCCCTGATGCCCAGACCCTTAAGTCCCTGTTACACTCCGAGAGATTTTGGAAGTCCGCTCATGAAGTCGTGAGTGTGTCAGAACCACTAATTAAAATCTTGAGGATGGTTGATGGGGATGCGCCTGCGACGGGCTATTTGTATGAGGCAGAGGAGAGGGCAAAGATCTCAATCAAAGATTACTACTAAGGTGTTGAAGAGAGATATATTCCTATTTGGGATATAATTGACCACAGATGGAATATGTAGCTTCAGTCGTCAATACACGCTGCAGCTGCATTTCTGAATCCATCAATCTTTTACAACCCAAACTTCCAAATCGACCTTAGAATTAGGAATGGATTTCAGGAAGCCATGAGGAAGGTGGCTTGCAGAGACACAGATAAAGTGGCCATTACAAAAGAACATCCTCTATATATTAATGTGCATGGTGCCCTTGGGACTGATTTTGCTATCATGGGACGAACTCTGAATGCTCCCGGTATGTTCTATAAACAGCACGATTTGGACTTTCATATCGCGTGATACACAATGTGGAGATTTTATTCCTTTTCAGGACATAAACAGGCACATGGTATAAATGTTTTTCAACATGGCGCAACTCACTCCTGAGTAGAATTTTTGTAATGTCTGATTCTGTGTCGGCGTCGATCATTATGATTTACAATCCTTAAGATTAGCTAACTGGTTGAATTGGTTTTAGTGAAAAGGCCATGAAAAATAAGTTTGTAGAGGGCAAAAGTGTGGGATCAATAGATGGGGTCCTTACATGGTCTGTTGAAGACCCAGGGATGCATTGATTTAATTAGATGCATCAGCTCGGGGCTCTGGAACTGATCATATAGATTGGCTTACCAGATCAAATTTTACTTCCTACATTTGGTTCAATGCTATTGCCTGGCTTCCTTACCACATTTTCTGTCGTCAAAGCATATAGCTTAATCGAGAAACTTTGTCTAACCTGTTGATATGCAACTCTAGGTGATCGGTGGGCAGCATACGGATATGAAATCCCTACGTTGCAGCAAGTAGCAACTCGCATATTGAGCCAACCTTGTAGTTTGCACTGGTGCAAATGGAACTGGACCACCTTGGAGAGCCTGCATGCCAAGAAGAAGAACCCAGCGGAGTTTGAGAAGTTCGGCGATATGGTTTTCATGCACTGCAACCTTTGGTTGAAAGCCATACGCAAAAGTTGGGACAGAAGATGTAAGCCTATAAATTTCGATGAGATAGATGTTAGCTCTGAGTGGCCTACTGAGTTGGATCCTTCGCCTCCTTTATTAATTGATACTTGGTTGGACGATTTGGGGGCGGAATGTAAAGTTGTCCCTGAGTTTGCTGATAACCAGAGAATAGGATAGAAACAGAGCGACAAAGTTAGCATGGTTTGTCCCCCCTTGTAGAGTAGAAAATGTTTAATTTTCATATGTATGGCCAATAGTGCAAAGGAGATCAGTCATCAATCACAGCCACCATCAGAACAGAGTGAATGTGCCTAATCCAAAGGATCATGTACTTCAAGAGACTCTGCAAATCGGGACATTTTTGGAGCCTGGTTGGCAAGTCCAATTAACGTCCCTAACTGAATTAGGATAGTTTCACGTTTTCATTAGGGACGTTTTTAACGAGAGAAGTGCATTGAAAATTTCAAAACTTATCACGAAAGTGTAATTGAGTCTTAAAACTTATAAAAAGTATGATTAAGTCTTAAAGTTTATCAAGTTAATTTAGTTGAGGTCCTCCGATAATTCTGTCTATTTTGGCTAATAAAAAAATGCTGGCGCGACTTATTTGATAGTTCCTATCTCCTACGTTTCAATCCAACTTTTACAGTGCAATGGTTAACTGTTCGTGCACTAGCCGTATCTACGGTTTCTTCCCATCCCCAAATTGAAAACCTAATTGTTTTTCATTTTGCCCGATTGTTTCTTTTTGCCCCAAATTAAAGTATGATCAGACTAGGTGAAGTTCACTTCTTCACCAATCATGAGTTGTGCTTGTGTTTGTGTTTGTGATTGTGCCTCGCGGCGGATCTAGCGGCATCGTTCTTTTTTTCAAAGGTTCATCGGAGCTTTGCGCTCCGTGTCGTTCTCGCTTTCCCGTGCAGTGATCAAGAACCACGTTGTTCAGTTGCTTGTATTTAAAGCGTCTTCTCCGTCCTCTTCTTGATCGCTATCTTCTCTGCGGCAGCGTCATCTCTGTTCAGGTCCGCTTCAATTTTCAGGTTCGTAGGTCTACCGTGCATGATTTTGGTGATTGATTGAGTCTTGATAGGGCGAGTCGATTGCTGAAGTTTTTATTTTTTTCGAGTTGATCACAACAATGTGTTTAAGATTCTGACTTGAGAGAAGATGAATAAATATATTGGTTCGATAGTGGGCTTTCATGTATCTTGACTGGATAGGATATCATATAAAATTCAAAGATTTTGTCATATCATATCTATTGTTTGGTGAATGACAAAAATATAATTGGATATTTTCATATTTATAATGTCAACTGTTTGATATGAACGACATATCGATGTAAATGATCTTGAAAATGCTCAAAGATAATGATCTCTCATGGTCCATTATGACAAGAATTGTTAACGGGCTCTGGCAAAATTGACAAGGAACATCGGCTAGCGAATGTTGAATCTAGTAAAAGAGAAAAAGCATCCTAAAATTATATTGTTTGATTTTCTCACTTAATTTATTTTATTTACTCATTATTATTTTTTATTTTCCCTCTCTTTTTTTCAATTTATTTAATATTATTGCTGTATTACCTTCCATCATTCCTAAATAAATTTTATGAAACAATAAACTATACTAAAATACCTACAATAAGTATATATATGTATATATTACAGGATAGAAATAAATTCAATTATGTAAATGAAAATGGGTTTGAATTAAAAAAAATGTTGTTATTTTTATTGTTCTATTTTATATTAGAATTCAAATATTATTTATAGTTAAATATAATTTAATTTTATTAATTTAAGAGTTCGAGAAAAATAACTTTTATACCATAAATAAATAAAATCTTATTCACCTTTATCTCAATTCTCCATGGGCAACTTTTATTCAAGCTATATCCCTCACACATTCGACCTTATCCTATCATATGATGAAATGAATTTTATCATATACTGAAACTAAATTTTATCACGTGCCAAGTCGAGCATATCCAAGTTAGATATATGTTTAAACATTGGCTCTGATACCATATTAGAGAGTCCAATCTAAAAGCTTAAGTCATGTTTCGCTGGAATTTAATCCGTAACGAAACACTTTTCACCGAAAGTGACTTTTCGGTTTTAATTGAAGGAAACCAGGTTCTGTGGTGATTCCGGATCGGAAATATTCAGGCAATATGGAAAAAACGACGGTACTATGCCGGAGTTTGACTCGACGACGTAGCACCAATGATAAAGATTCATGTCGGAGTTTGACTCGACGACGAGAATCTGAAAATTATAACTACATCTAAAGGAATCGCAAGTGCTAAAAGAGATGAAATACATGAAAGATGAATTTAAAATGCTAAGAAAGATAAAGATACATGAACGATAAATTTAAAGTGCTGAAAATAAAGATACATGAAAGATGAATTTGTGTTTTGCCAAGAAGGGGGTGCTTCTTCACTTGATGAATATTAGTATTTATAAGCCCTGCATCATAACTGCTTAAAGCGGTTTCCTATAAATGTGTCCATCATAACTGCTTAAAGCAGTTTCTTATGAACGTGCCCTGCTTCATAACTGCTCCATCATGCTTCACCGAATGCTCCTCATGAACGTGCCCTATTCTTCATTGGGTTTGCTCCACTGAAATTCTTCATTCGGGATTGCTCCCATGCATTTCTTCATTCGGGATTGCTCCATGTACGTACGAAGAGATGGTGATTGGTGCTTGGTGGAAATGTGTTATTTAGAGATGTGGACCCCACCATCATTATGACTCCTCCTTTGCTTCACGATAGGACGTTTGAGATCCACATTAGTGATTTTTGGCCAAAATTGACTAAATATGCTGCATGGAAAAGTTAAAAGGTTTATGATCTAACCGGGCAAAATTAAATATTTAGGACTGAATTGACATAAATGCTAATTTAGAACATTTTTGATAGTATTCCCATGAGCAAGAATTTTATTTTGTTTGAATTCCTTTTTTTTCGTCAGAAAAAATTCATTCCAAAGGCAGGTGAAAGCGAGAAAATTTTATTTGTTTTTGTGTAAGAGCACTATTTATTTATAACTACTCTATCCATACGGAAAAAAATTCGAAGTAAGATTAATGTTAAATTGGATTCCAATTGATGAATGTTTTAAACGATACATGTACCATAGTTAACAAACGAAACTAGATAGGTCAATCGGTACTTCCAAGTAAACACTGAGCTTATGCGACTCTAGTTAGGATCAACGAGTGAAAGGAATCCTAAGTCAGCCCGTGACATGTTTGCTTGGTGTGTCTACAATTTGGTACAGAAGAATAGCGTCCCCGCGGTCACGGACCCTAGACGTTTGCTGAAACGTCTCCACACTTTGACACCGGTTTAGTAACGACTCTCCCCATTGGAAACCGAAAATGCCAAAGCGCGAAATTTACAAGCAGTGGTGGGCTCCCTGCTGATCAACCTTTACAATCTGTAAACACATGATGCAGAGGCAGCGGGCTTTTTACGAATTAAGGATAAAAAAAATTTGCATTTTACGAATTTGGGCTCCCGGGTGATTTATTATGATTTAGGGGTCCGCACGGCAGAGGAATTGCCGGACGGACCCCAGTTTGGCAGGCAAGCTGCCGACCCAACCTCCCCTCTTCCATCGTCGCGTCTGTGGTGTCTCCGCCCTCCTCCGTCAGACCCTCGAGGACGCTGTTGGCCGCCACAACCTCGCCATCTTCGCCCCCCACAATGATCTGTCGAGCGCGACTCTCGTGATCAAGGAACCCCCCCCTCGGGTCTTGTCTCCGCCCTCCTCCTTCAGACCCTCAGCGACGTCAGCCGCCACAACCTCACATCTTCGCCCCCCGCAAGACGCTCTCGACCGCAAGAACCTCGAGCGTGACTTCAAGAAACTCCCCCCAAGCGTCTGTGGTGTCTCTCCGCTCCTGCTCTTCAGACCCTCGAGGACGCCGTCAGCCGCCACAACCTCACCATCTTTGCTCCCCCCCGCAATGACGCTCTCGATGCGACCTCGAGCGCGACTTCAAGGAACCTCCCCTCCCCGTCCCCACCCCCACCCCCCCCCAGTCCTGCCATAGCCCAAATCCGTAAAATGTAATTTTTTTTTACCCTGTTCCGTAAAAACCCCCAGAGGCAGCTAATTAGAGGCATGATTCTATTTGTTGTTATAGCTTCTCAAGCAAAAAATGAAAGAAATCAGCATCGTGATACTTGTGATTTCAACAATCATGTACATCTGTCATTGAGTAGGGATTCCGTTGTAATAGAAAGCATAATCACTGTAGAGAAACTTCTATCATATTATCTTGCCCGCCAGTGCACTCGACACCCAAAAGTAATAAACCTTGATCGATTGCGCTTGGGAAGGCGAAAGCCGCCGCTATGTACAACAAAATTTCGAGGAAAATGTCCTACAGACTATGGTTTAATTACTATCCAGTGCACGCACAAGACGACCACTTTGAAGCAAAAAGCCGGAAAAGGGACCTGGCAATTCCGAATATGTGATTTCAACCGGAATGTTGGGATGTGCACTTCTACATCTGTGTCAACGTAACTCCATAGAAAGTAGACTCTCATCGTCTTTGTCAGTGCTTTCCCATTCTTATTCACCTCCTCAATGACATCAACCGAATCGCGGAAGAATGCAGTGTTAAACGAGTTCCAGTGCTTCTTATTCTTGAGATGAACTGAATTAAAATCTTGCTGATAACATGGAGGTGAGCTGTCTCATTGAGGTGCCTGCAAGAGGAAAGAATGTTAATATCCCTTTCGAGATTCATCCCAAATTTTAATTTAATACTGAAGACAATCAGAAGTACACAATGTACATGCTGGTGGATGCAGAATTGAGACAATTATCACTTGCTTATAGTAGTAGGGTTCTTTCTCCAACATCAACATTGCTAACCGCAGTGGGGGATGGAGGCAACACAAGTATGGTTGCTCAGTGTTCCATTATGAATAGAGTTACCAGCAAGGCTGAAGACTTATCTCAGTGATGAAAGCCAGAGGCAACGACACTCATCAGACTTACTTTGCAGTGACATTTTGAAATAGCATTGGCATCATCACCATTGAAAAGGCTTTCTACCAAAATTGTGATTGCAGCCAAAGGAGATTATGGAACTTTTGAACAGTATTAATGGCAGGTAGCATAATGTTTTCTCAATAGTTTCCCAACAAAAGCCAAGCTCAAGTTCTTATAACTGATTTTGGTATTCTGGCAGAAGGTTCTGCCAGTACAACTACATACCTCCAGCAAACTACACACAACAAAAAAAAAAGCATTGTCATTACCATTGCATTTCTTTTAGATTTTGTTATATGCACAAATTTTAAAGAACTTATATTGTAAAATTTGGAACCATGTGCAATAGATTGCCATTTCTATTAGCGTTTAGGTGCATGTGCATCCCGGGTGTAAGCACCTGCATCAAATGTCAAGACATTTGCACCAAACACCTAAATAAAAAGGTTGCAGCATACCGAGTGATATCCAAGACGGAAAGCCAATTGAGAATCTTCATGCATAACTTCTCAGCCCACTTCAAGCCAATGTCATGCATTCTCCTCAACAATTCAAGGTGTACTTCATGCACATCTGCCAGGCAATCAAGACCTCTAGCTCGTGCCAAGATGAGAATGTGCTTCTGTGCCTATTCAAAGAATATCTTGAATAAAATATAATATTCGCCAACCAAGAGAATGCAACAAAGAAGTAAGTCAGTATTTACCTTAGGATAAACATCATTTAACACAACTACATCCTCTAGAATTTCCAAAACGTCATCCTTTCGTGTTTCTGGATGCATGGCAATATGATAGAGAGCCTGGGCCCAAGAGCCCCATGCTTTTGTCATTCCTCTATCAGTAGTTTGGATGCCTGAATCTGAATTTCCAGTTCTTGGACATGTGCTTTCAATCTCAACTTTATTTCCAGATCCTCTACTCTTTTGCTGCTACCAGATGCATCGACATCATCTCTCTTATTCTTTAAATCACCATTCCAACACTTTATCACGACCATGTCCAGAGTGATGCAAGAACTCTTCATGCCTTTTTGTAACTGATGTTTCCTGTATCTTCAATATAGACAAGAATCCTTCAAAGAGCGATGTATATGCTTGATGGAGAAACCACGCAGCCTTTATTATAATCATTATTCAGACAATTGTCTTTGTGGGTTCATATTTGGCCCAAGGACATGGATGACATGCGTTATCCCTTCCCTGTTGTCAGTGGACAAGTTGAAGGAAGAGAACAACCACAGCACTGCCTGGGACAAGTGACTTAGCTCTATCATTTGTTGCAATTTCCAGGTCCGCACCTGCAGCCTTAAAGATAGCAGCATTAACACCTCCGCCTCCAGGTCTTAATCGCCTACACAATATTTTGTTCTGTTAATCCTCATGAAGTGCTATTAAAATTGGAAACAAAATGATTCAATTCTTTTACCCCATAAAAGTGAAAGAAATAAGGGAGAAGGTCAAACATGAAATGCATTCATTATGTTTCCCTGTGAATTTTTATGCAAATGATCTTGGAACAATAATTAACCCAACTACAATGAGAAGTTATTGAAAACCCTAATTGATATCCTTCATGCATTGCTTCACAAAATTCCCCATGGTACAGCATCTCACTATCTATTTCAAATAGAAAAAACATTGGCTTCTACCCAATAACATGAATGATTTCCACTCCAGAAATCTCACCAATTGGCAGCGTTAGCTATGACATTGCAGTGTAAACCTCCTTTTGTAGAGAGCTCAATTATATTGCCTGCAAATGTGAAGACTTGCTCGAGTCAATACTTTTCTTGGCAGCTTTAGCCCGAACCAAAAACAAGATTTTTGATTCATGAGTCAAGTCCACTAGAACAAGTCTGGCATTTCCAAGCTTAGGCACAAATTCCTCAACTATCTCAACAATGATATCAGAAGCCTTTTTCCAGGTTAAACTGGAAATCGGCCGTTGAAATAGAAGGAAATGCCTAGCATAGGAACATCATTATCGATGGCTTGGACTGCATTATCTTTGCCCTTGCTTTCTTCTTTATGAGGAGGCAATTGGAAGAACAGGTATTTCTTCTCTTTCCAAGGAAGAGCCTTTCTTCTCTGAGCTCCCAATTGATGCAACAGACTGGTCGCTATTGACCTTGGAAACAACTGGAGAAGGTCCCTCTGCCTTCTTTAGGAACTTCATGATTCCCACTTGAACCTTCGCATCTTGGCTTTTCTGGCCGAAACAGCCTGGTGGAAGACTGTCTGATGGACTGAGACCACTATATGTACTCAGAGCAGCCTGAACTTCAGCATCATTATTGCAAAATGTAATCCGAGAAAACCTTCACTCAGCTTAGGCAATTCTTTCTTCTGTAGCATTCTATTCACAACAGCAGCGGCTTTTCCACCTTGCAAGTTCCCTTCGTGCCCCATCCGCTTGACAGATCGAGAAATACAAAGCTGAGTAGGAAGATCAAGCACCACGGCATGCACATCAATTTGGGCAGAGCCAAGTTTCAGGAACTCCGCACGCTGTTCCCTATCTAGATTGCATCTGTCGATGAAGACGCTCTTACCCTCATTCAACGCACTCAAAGCACTCTTGATGCACTGAGCCTTCGTCCCAGCTTTACCATTTCCAATCGTGTCCTGCAAAGAACAAGTGGACGGAGTAATGGTATCAACCATCTCCCACAAAACCCTACGACATTCTGATCTCACTATTGAACAAGAACCTTTAGACATTATAAGCGATGATAAACAAAACCATGTTCACTCAATAGCCGTTTACAAACACTGTAGGAACGGTACAAGAACAAACATACTTAAGAGAAAACACCACAAGCGCACGAAAGAGGGAGAGGCTACACTTCCATAGCTAAAATAAAGAGCCAGGCCAGTGAAGCATTTCATCAAACAAACGGGGTGTCTGAGAGAGACAGACCTGACAAATACGGACCCAGGTTCTTCGAGAAGCGCCAATGACGGCGTCGCAGAAGGTGGACTTGCCACTACCAGGTGCTCCCACCAGCATCACCACCAATTGCTTCCCCTTCTCTTGCACTTCCGAACACACGACAAACACCAAAAGGTAAAAATTTCAAAAGGTGTTAGAGCTCAGAAACCCTCGAACATCTCGAACGAAAAAAATTTGGGAGACTCGACTCGAGAGCTTCTCGTTACCTCGTGCTTCCGAACCGTCGTCAACCTCCATGTCCATCACGACGGCAATCTCTGCAACGAAACCTCACAGCAACAATCGCAAAGCAAGCAGCTTCCCGTTCACAGAACTAATTCCGTTCTGGTGAAAGCTTATTGGGCCGGGCCTAATTTGGGCCCAAGCTGATCGCAGGTTGGACCCGGTCAAGTTAGGCTCGGAACGACACCGATCCGCTATATATATAATTTGGCTCCTTCGCAAACCCTAGAGACGATTCGAGCATCTCCTCCAACTGGTAGGGTTAAGCTCTGCAACATCAACGAGAGCGAGAGATGGGTGAAGAAGAGAGCTGCGAGAAGGCAGGCCCTGTGTTCAGAGACATAAGGCGTTACTACTGCGAGTACTGTGGAATCTGCAGGTCCAAGAAGTCCATCATCGCTTCTCACATCCAATCGCACCACAAGGTCCTTCCCTTTTTTCACTCAGTTCTCTTCGCTTCGTTGCCTTCCAATGCTTCCTAAGCAACTCGGTTTCGTTTTGGCTGCGAATTTTGATGCTACGATTTGATTAGTTCGATCAAGAACTGCTGGTTTTTGCGTTGCCGAATGTGCTCGTGTTTGAATGCCCGACCCGGTCGCAGCGGTTGTGTGAACTGGTTTTCGTGTTGCTTTGGTCTTTGTCAGGATGAGATGGAGGCGGCAATGGCTCAAGGGGTTGAGGAGAAGGAGGGAGCGAAGGCTAATACTTGCGAAGAATGCGGGGCAACGTTCAAGAAACCTGCGTACTTGAAGCAGCATATGCAGGGCCATTCGTTCGAGGTATATCAAGCTCTTTGTTTGTCTCACCAGAGTTCTCTTGTGTTCTTGAAAACGCAACATCAAAGCAAGTACTTTGAAAAATTTCAGTCAAGTTTGGCTTAGACTATACCTTTCATTAAGGTGGTCGACAGTGAGGTAAGGTTTGTGGAGTGGAGAGGTTCTGATCACATAGTCATGGGTGTCTCGCCACGGTCTTGTTGAACAGATGGTTTTGATGTTCCGCATTCGCTCGTGGTATTTGCTCTTAAAGTTTTCAAATTTTTAACTTCTAATGGTGTTGAAAACAGCTTTCGGATATTATCGTTTGGGATGTATATGATTTTCTGCGCTGTAGAGTGGTTATTACCTATAATAGAAGGTATCACGTGGAAGAACCTATGAGAAAATAATGATCTTTTACTAGGGTCTGGTTTTGCAGAACGCTTTCTATGGATCAAAAAGTTCTCTTTTAGTTGAAAAATGAAGCTGCTCTTTTTTTTTCCATTTGTCTGCTGCGAGTTTCCCTGTACTGAAATGAAGACCTTGCAGGATAAACTGATTATGATATGGTAATGGCGTGAAGCATTGGATCCCACAGAAAAGAACTCCAAAATGCAAGAGGCTGCTTTCTTATATCTTGATTGGACTAGTATCAGGATGGGGGACCACCTGAGAAGATCCATCAAGTCAGCCTCGGTCACGCATGTTCTATTTTGAGGTTTGAAGCATCATTCATTTTTTCTATTGATGTCTGGAGATTTGGTATGGTTTGTATCTCTGTGTCAATATGCGAAATTCATTTGCAGAGGCCTTTCAAGTGTTCTATAGAGGATTGCCCTGCCAGCTATAGGAGAAAAGACCATTTGGCTCGGCACTTTCTTCAGCATAAAGGCAAGATATTCATTTGCCCTGTTGATGATTGCAATAAGTCATTTGCGTATCAAGGAAACATGAAGAGGCATGTGAATGAAATTCATAATGATGAGCTACCATCGACGTCTGGTAAATTTAAGAGTCCGAAGCAGCATGTTTGTCCAGAAGCTGGGTGTGGAAAGGTTTTCAAGTTTGCATCAAAGTTACGAACGCACGAGGATTCTCATGGTAAGTCACTTAATGATGAAGGTGTATTTAGTGAAGCAGAATGTTATCTACGAGGTGTTTAATGTGCTGTTTGATAATAACGTTATTCAACTGCTGCAGTCAAACTGGAGACTCTGGAGGCTTTCTGTTGTGAGTGCATGAAATACTTCAGTGGTGTTGACTATCTGAAGGAGCACATGCAATCAGCTCACAAATTGGTCAATTGTGACAAATGTGGGACTAAGCAGTTGAGGAAGAATATCCAACGGCATCTCCGCACGCATGAGAAGAAAAAATTGGCCAATTCAGAAGCATTCAGATGTGATGTTGAGGGTTGTCTCCACGTTTTTTCAACAGTAAGATGCAGTCACTTATAAAGTAGATTATGGCTTTGCATGGAATATAACTGTTCGGAACTTTGAAGCCTGATTTCTTTTATTGTGTGGCTGCTGAGTGCACATTATCTGATGTTTTTTCTTGCTGGCAGAAATCAAATTTACGTCAGCATGTGAAGGCTGTTCATCTTGAAGTGAGGCCATTTGTTTGCTGCTATAAGAATTGTGGCAAGAAGTTTGCTTATAAGCACGTGAGAGACAATCATGAGAAAACTGGTTGCCATGTTTACACTCCAGTGAGCCCCATTCCCTCACTCTCTCTATTGAAATTCTATTTTACTGCTGTTGAAATCCCGCTTTACCACATGAGAGATAGATGATCCTTACACTGGAACTTTTGGCTCCTTGGGTTCAGGGTGATTTTGAGGAGTCAGATGAGCAATTCCGATCAAGGCCCAGAGGTGGCAGAAAGAGGAAATGTCCAACGGTCGAGTCCCTACTGCGGAAAAGAGTTACTCTACCCTGTGAGTTAGAATTCCTTGTGGATTAGTGGCTGGAGTCTCTTGCCGATGCTGCGCAGCAGCCGAGGATAATGTATGGGAGCTGTGGTTTTTGGCCTTGTAGGCCTAGCAAAGGAGGCAAATTCACTTGGGGTGATTTCGAGGAGTCGGATGAGCAATTCCGATCAAGGCCTAGAGGTGGGTGAAAGAGTAAATGTTGGCCGGGCGAGTACCTACTGCGAAGAGGAAGAGTTACTCTACCCAATGAGTTAGAATTCCTTTTGGATTAGTAGCTGGAGTCTCTCGGCGACGCTCTGCAGCAGCCGATGATGATGTAATAGGAGCTGTGGTTTTTGGCCTTGTAGGCCGAGCAAACGGTGACAATATACGCTCATCCTCCTGTCACTTGTTGTTAATAGTTGATAAGAATTTGCTTTGGTTTTGTGTTGTGAAGATAAGAGAGCAAGTGGATCCTTTGCAAAAGATTCGCGTTCTTGAGCTATAGTAAAAGTCAACTGAATCAACTGGTCTCGTACTGATCTGTCCCATATTTAAATGCCATGACAAATCCTAAGTACCATTTCGGGTCCCTGGCTGCCCCGAACTGTTGGTGCAGCGCTTGAGGGGCTGTGAGCTCTGTCCCAGAGGGTGCTGCAGCCACCCTGAGCTCGAAGCTTGTGCCATAGCAGCTCCCATGGCCGTGACCGGCGAGCACTAGCTCAATTGAGAGACTGCATTCATGAGCGTGGCTGATTTTGTTCTGCATTTTGTTCCACGAAACATGAAACTCGTCCAGAAAGTTCTGCAAAAAACATTTCGAATTTTCCGGGGTTCCATACAAGGAAAATAAATGAGTAAAAGAAAATAACCTCGGTAACGAAAAGGAGACCTTTAAAATCGGGAAGAATGATTTTCGCACCCCGCTCTTGTTCATGCATAGCCTCTGTATCGTAGCTACCTCCTCTTTGCCTTTTTCTCATCTTTCTCTGCCTCCAGAGCTCCTCCTCCAGCTCTCCCCGCATAAACGAAACCAAAGCTTCCTTCGATCCTTCTCTCTGGACCGAGTGTTTGTACAATCTCTCCTTCTCGAGGGACAATTCTATTCGCTTGGCAGCTTCCCATCCCCAGAGAAAGCCCAGCTCTTTTCTCTGTTCTGCTGGGGTTGGGATCGCTTCCAGGGATTCCCATTGGATCTCTCCTTCAGCAGGTTTGAGTCTCATGGCTTCAATTTCGCTTCTGTTGTGAGATTTGTGATTTCAATTGTCATTTCTAGCTTTCCCTTGTGTATGCGGTTTGTTTCCGTGTAGCCTTGACGATTCGGTCTGATAAGCCGAGGAACTTTGGGCTTTATTCAGTTGGTTTGTGTTTAATACTTCAGTCTCTTGAACTGCAAGGGAGTCATCTTCTCCAGCCAAGAAGTGTCATGTGCATCAACAAGATGCACAGATCTCTAGGGCTAAAGTTTCTGATTCCATGTGTTTGCGTTGACACCAGGTAGTGGCTGATCCTAGGTAAGAGAGGAAGAGATCCTCGGCAAAGGCGAAGTAGAATTGTTCGAGATGCTTTTGCCTCTGGAAAGAGGTTTCTCAAGTCTTGATTTTGGCCATTGACTATAAGTTGACAGTTCTAATTTTTTTAGGTGTCGTGAGTTATTCTTTTATGGTGAGCAGGCCAGAAAAGTGCTTGTTTCAAAGAGTTCGAGGTAGTTTTCCCACTCTTTCTTTCTCGAAGCCTAACCGCCAAAAGGGATTCCTCAAGTTTGGATCAGCTTGCGACTACCAGTCCAAGAGGAAACTCACCATGTTGAAGCCATCCAAACAGCTCGTCCTCATCTCATTTGAGTTGGGAGCATCTTTAAGGATCAGATTCTGTTCTTTCTACAATTGGATCAAGGTTTTTATCGAACAGAGACAGCGCGCCAGCACAAAAAGCCCAAGGTGCAAATGCTCTCTTCTTTGTAGCAAAACTCAGAGAGAATATATATTAGTTTTTGCCTTTACACGGTGCAGAGTAACCCATGTATAAAACAAAGCAAGAAACAACTTAACCTGATCTTGAAGCTACTGAGTAAATGTCTAGCTAGTTTTGTCCATCACAAGAGTATAAGTAGAAGGAGAATCTGGTCCTCGATTCAAGCCCTTTCAAGTGTGAGCATTTAGGCACCGAGGCAAAGAAAAGTAGTGAGTCTGAACCAGAAGCAAGGCCCAGTCGATGAATCCCCTATACGACAACCAGAATTACCTTCAGCTTCTTAATGCGGCATGGGAGTACCCTTCCATAAAGAATGACAAGTGCAAGATTTTGTTAAAATCTGAGAGTAAAGAGAGATTGACTGGTGACATAATCTCCACTTAATGAAGCATTCGATTATGAGTCTGATATTAAACTGGAATAACTCATCCTCACTGCTGTTCATCTCCATCTTTAATGACTGGTGCTGTTGAGTCTCCACTTCTGTTATCACCCAAAGCATCTTTTCCAACTCCGTCCTGCAAATAAACTAAATATTTGGGACAGCAAGAAAACCAGAAATAACCTAGATGGGGACATCCATGAAAAAGATCAGAGCGAAACTAAGTAGAGGAGGGCTGATTACGTTGCATTTAGGGAGAGAAGAAATGAATCCAAGGAAGCCAGTGCAAGCACAATCGCATGACTGAAGCAACATTCATGCACAGCTAGCTGTTTTTATACTGCTAAAGGGAATATCGATCTCTCTTCACATCCTAAACTAGCAACACTTGGCCAAAGTTTGCTTATGATGTATGCAAAGGTAACATCAAGAACAAAGACATTCTAGGTAGTTTACTAGAAGAATAATGAAACCCAACTGTGAGTGCCATCAGGAAACGAAAGAATTTCTCATTACATAATGTTGTTAGTAAGTTTTCAGTCCTCATTGAAGCAGGACCCAGAAAATTACATGCCTAAAACTGGAAGCAAACATAGGATTGGACAGTGGAGCAGAAGAAGCAGATGAATGTGTCCTGTGTTATCGTTTCAATATCTGAAATGATAGTTTTTAGGATTTAAATGAAATGAAGCTGTAAAAGCATCCCGAGCAAACCCAGTCGAAAATAGGACAAACTAATGGCCATGATATCTCCCCAAGGGTAGATACTTGCAAATGAGCAAACCTTTTTAGTGAAGCCCTGTGCTGACATGAGCTCATAAAACTTGCGCATGAGCATTTCTTCCTCAACCTACAAGAAAGATCAAGAAATTTTAGTACCTACTTGAGAATCCATGTACTTAAAAATTTTCTCGCATCCCAGCACAAAGTTAACATCGTGATAACCCTTCAGACAATCAGGAATCAATTGTTTATGGAGTTATGCACTTGACAAGGACTAATATAAAACATCCACACGAAAAAACTTCACCAGTTCAAGAGCCGCAGGTAACAATTCCCTAAATCTGCCAACTGAATGCTAAATACCAACGGCCTGTTGCATGCTAACTCGCTAGATCATCATAGTAAAATTCAAGTATGAGCTACAGTATACAAGATAACATGAGAAGTGTTGATGAACGATGTCTACCTAATTTCAGAGAAAGCATGCAATGTCAAGATGATATTCTCATTTAGAAGAGACATAATAAAATAACTTTCAAATGGAATAGAACACTAAACAACAGGCCTTTTGCAGTACAAAGGTTCGTTATACCCTCAATCATATCCGAAAAGTCACTCATTGAAAGTATCTATAAGTAAAGATAGATGTCTCTATGGAGCAAAAACAAAAAGATGAATAGATTCTCTCTACACTTTACTCTGGTGGGTCAATGGTCCGCATTCTGATGATAAGATAATAACAGCACCTACAGCGATTCACAAGCTCATTCCGATCAACCTCTAAGCTTTTCTAGCCAAAAATCTCAACAGGAAACCCTAAAATATTCCTTCCAAATGTGCATAACATATATGCACCAGTAAATTTGGGCTCTATGGCAGTTTATGATTGTCTTGGTTGTCAACGCTTTTTTTTTTTGGTTGAGCATCTTCTGGTCTGATTGAGGTTGCCGGTGCATAGGTAGCCAACCATAGCTGGTGGCAATGGATCAAGGATGCTTCTCAGTGGTTCTCGATGTAGAGCTTTCTACAGATCAGCATTTTTATTTTTGTCCTTTAAATGGCCATCTACAATGACCACTCAAGTAGCAATGTGACCTAGGTAACGAGTTCACTCAGTTTATGGGGCACTTAGAACTTTCTTTTTCACTAGAGATCTGGCAAAGCATAGGAAATGTTAATTATGTGGTTCCATTTCCTACCCAACTGATTCAAAACTCTTGAGCTCAGACCACTCGAAGCAATTATGAAAAAGGTTGCTATAGAAATAATTAGTAGTATCAGTCATGTCCAATTCCTGTATTCCATTCCCACATTTGACCATCCTATAAGATGTCCCCACAAAAGGATTAAACTATGTGGTTGAGCGGATTTGCAGACCGGTTCCCAGGTTTTTAACCTCCATTTGACCAGGAGGATGTAACTTGAAACTCTAGAGATCACGATTGTGATAAGTAACTTCGATTGTACTTTTGGGGTCTATCGAAAAGCTGTACATCTTGTCATTGAACGATCCTAGAAGAAATTAGCACCTTTGTATAGATTATGCATTCCACGAAATTGAATGATTTTAACTATCTAACTATTTTCTTAAAGCATATTCCATCAGAAATAAGACACCATTAAGGCAATAGCCCAACATTCCCTACATTTTCAAGAAGATATCCTAAATTGGAGAACTATCATAATTTGCAGATAACTTTAATTATAACTATGGGGCTTGGATTAAGTGAAATACCTGCAGCTTGTGTAGTTCATGTGACATTGATCTGTAGGCATCCATCAGCAACTCGTTTTGCTTCTCCAAATGCCCTGCTCAAGAAAATTAAATTCAGTTCCTCACGAATGTTCAAAAGCCCTCGAACACCAAACAGCCTACATAACCATCCTCCAAACCATGTGAAGTTAGATGGACTGAAGACTTCCAAGGTAGTGGTGGCAAAAAGCTTCCAATGGAACTAACTGCTAAAACTGTTTGAAATTGATACAGCCACATCAAGTCTAATGCTAAGTCGCTCTAGCTCAGATCAAATAATCTTTTCTTTTTATGTGAGAAAATAGCCATGGGTGAATACATATTTGCGTCACGCATTTGAATTTGACATTAGAACAGTTACAATCAAAAGTTCAATGTTGGAACAAGTAGTTCTTTTTTTTAGCTGTCTGCTCAGCAAATCAGAAACACCACCAAACGAGAAGTTCTTAGGTAATTCCTTCAGATCCTAAAAGCAAATGAGTAAATAGAGCTGCATGAAATCGTTTAACCAAGTTAAACCAATGAAGGATGCACATTCGCACTCCTTTCACATTCACGAAAAGGAATATTGAGAGTCTAGTGCGCGAAAATTACTTCAAAATTTCTCCGGAATACTTCGCATCCCTTTTTTTCCCAGGAGGCTGGAGCTCTGCAAAGAAAAATGTGATTAAGAAAGGGATTACCACACAAGTCTAACTCAGGCATATATTAAACGGGTAGGGGGCGGGGACCGAGAGCGACGATACTAAAAACTTTTGTTCAGCAAATCAGAAAATCCATTTCGAATGAATATCAGCGAAGATCCGACATCGAAGGAGACGAACAAATCGGACACAAACCGTGCGAGAAAACGATAAAGGAAGGCTCGGTTTCCCCCCTCCCGCTACTCGGCGCCCACCCATTCCACGTCCCGCCCGTGTTCCTCGGGAACACAGAGTTGGGGCCGAAGCGAACTAAGACTCACCCGAATTGTCGAGATCCGGGAGTGGGAAGATGCAGGCACGACGTTGCCGGTCGGAGGTCGACGAGCCGCGGTCGTATCTCCGAAGCTCTCCCTTTCTTGCTCACTGTTTCCGTCGCCTCTCCTTCTCTCCGTTTCTGTTCCCCTGATCTCTCCGTTTGCGTCTGTCTTGTCCCAGGTCGTTGGGACCGAAGAAAGAAAGAAGAGGAGGGGAATGGCCGGACCGGTCATGGAAAAAGGGAGAGTGGCCGGGTGGAGTTATTCAATAGGAATCAATTTCCCAAGAGGGAGTTTTTGGACAATCAGGAAGGTTCGGACCATCATGGGGTGGCAGAGTTTACTAATAGGCAGAGAAGTGATATCTCCATACATTCTGGTCGGTGGTTAACATTATGAAAATCATGTTTGAGAAGATAATTGGCTCGTCGGCGTACCCTCGGCATACAAGCTAAGAGGCAAGACTAGAATGTCAATTTGGGTCTTTGACCTACTTTTTAACCCACTTTTATTCACTTGGTCACGCATAAGCTCAATAGATTTTTAAAAAAATGGGTCAAATATGGTTTAGGCTTATAAAGCCTACTCTTTTTTTTTGGTCGAATAAAAACCTATTCAAATATAGGGTTTTGACTCAACCCATTTTTGACTCATGGTCTGTAGCTCTTCTCAGGCATCCCTTGTAAATGGGTCTCAATTATATTAGTTTATATATTAGTTTATAATTTTAAGTATAAGAAAAAAAAAAATAAATTAAAAAAGTAAAAGCTATTTTGGAATGTCAATGCTGCCATAGCTAGCCTGTCCGATTATGATGGTGTGTATCCTGTCCGAATTCGTCAAAATTTGCCCAGGAGAAAGTACCAAAACTTAGGGAACACGAGTTTTGCTCAATTATTTGAGGAAATGTATGTTAATTTTTTGGATATTCAAACTTATGATTTTTCCTATGAGGGATGCTGCGTAAGCGATTGCGTAGTTGCGAGTCGGGCTTGACCAAGTGGTACGACAATCTTCCATGCATGACACTACTTGATGGACGAAATTTGGCTTAGAACATCCTGACGTAGCTAGCAACGACACCTAGAGGGGGGGTGAATAGTTGCTTCTGAAAATTTTGAGTTATAAGTGCAAGCAGCACATCAACTGAGTATTGAAACTAAACAGATCAAGTATGCATGAAATAAAGGAGTTTAGAAGGAGAAATGTGCACACAGATTTATAGTGGTTCGGCTATAGTAAGCCTACGTCCACTCTCCCACGATGACAGCCGATTGGCTGTATTTCATTATGATGATAGCAAGATTACAATGAACTTCTCTCAACTCACTCACAAGAGTATTTTCACGAGAAGTTAAAATAAATTTCTCAACAGTTTTGCTCGTCCCCTTTTTTTGGTCCTTCGTTTTTTTTTGAACGAATACCAGCACTCTCCTTTTACACCCCTTTCACCTCGAACTAGCCGTTGTCAAGGTGCTCCACGGGATCACTCGTCAATCTTCAATCAACTTTGATTGAGCAGATAAACTTAGAAGGATGCTAGGTACCCGTTGAAGAAAGATTCTGGTTACTTCAGATTCAGTCGCCCATACAACTAAATCCTCAATTTCCATTTTGATGAGATGTTGAATCTTCTGAGGAAGGAAAGAAAGATAATATCCAATCAAGGATTTTTGTCCTAATGAAGATGGACAGTCATCTTGTAGATCGAATCCTTTCACTTCCCGTAATTTTCGAAATCAATCGGACTCTTGTCAAACGTGGGTCTTCTTAGTCCAGCTGCAGAATCTGAATCCGTTCAGAAACAGCCTTCAAACCATGTGAAGTTTTTCTGAATCTGATTCGGCTTTTCTCTGTGAATCTGAGCTCTTAAAGATCCTACTGTCGACGTCTCACATGAGTCTTCTTGAGGTCTTCTAAGGCAATGCTGTCCTCCATCTGAATCCACTTGAGGCAGTCAAACACTTCATCTGAATTACTCAGACGCAGACTCCTCTTTCTGATTCCTTTAGAGGCATAAGCATAGTTCCTTCTTCTGATCATTCAGAAGCACTATGGTGACGACTCTTCCTTGAGTCTGAACGCCAGTTGCAGGATGTTCAAAGTTCTTTTCACATCATAATTTCTGCAAGGAAGATATACTTCCATTAATTAAATTTCTTAATACGAGTTTTGTCAGAATCAAAATTCTTAGTGGGATAGTTTCCTCAACAATCTCCCCCTTTTTGATGATGACAAAACTCCTTCGGTTTTAAGCAATGATAAAGTAAAATAAATTAGTTTAAGCACGAAAGATTCTCTGTAATGAAGCAATTATATTATGAGAATTTTTAATAAAGGTGGATTAAAAAAAACTTTCGAGAAGTGCAACAAGGTGACATAAGATTATTGCAACTTGAATGATATTTATGCTTCTAAAAAAGATATCACCGTATCATGCTGAGGTTGCACATAGTTATATGTTTAGCCACCTGCAAACAGTCCATGCTTTCTCCCCCTTTTTGTCATCAACAAAAAGAGATATAGATAGACAATAAATGCTGAATAAACGATGTTGATATGCCAAAATTAATATTCATGAACAATGTTTAAAAGAAAAAAATTTAAAAGGGAGTGGGCTCGTCATCATCCTCGTTGGCTTCATCTTGAGGTCTGCTTTTCTTGGATCTGACAATAGTAAAACTGTCCAGATCGTCTATTTTGGCGCACAGCAAACGACAAGTCTTCTTGACCAAATCTTCCAACGCAGCCAGTTTAGCCTCGACCTTTGCCTCGAATGCCTACATCTATTCTCTGTTCTCCTGTCTGAATCGAGCTTCAGCCCTAAGTTCTGTTCGCAGAATCTGAACATCTTGCTGAATTTGAAGTAAAGGATTGTCAGTTTCTGGATGAATAATGGCAGGTTCTGAAGCATTGTCTGCATTTTCTGGTTGAGCTTCAGATGACTGTGGCTGTTCCTCAGCTGTTGGTTCTGAAGGCTGTGCTTTAGCTGTTGGTTCTGAAGGCTGTGCTTCAGCTGTTGGTTCTGAAGGCTGTTCTTCAACTGAAGGTGCAGTAATCTGTTCTTCAGACAGAGATGATGACTTTGCCTTAATCCTATCTGGCTCTAAGTCTTTGAAGAGCCTTGAGAAGATACTCCTTACAGGAACCTCTTCCTGAATAAGAATTGGTATCTCCTCTGCTTGTCGTGCATCGAGAAGACTTAAAATTCTCGCAGCTTCCATCTGTCTTTGAAAGAGTGCTTCTTCATCTTCCTCAGGCACTTCTTCAACTGTTTCCAGAACCTCCCCCTGAGGTTTTGCAAGAGTTACAAATGTAACTTCCGAACGATGTTCCTCCTGTTCAACCTCCATCTGAATTTGTTCTTCAGCAACTAATGGTTCTTTTGCTGCAAATTCCTCTTCATCAACCCTTTCTTCAGGTTGTCCTTCAGAATGTCCTTCAGGTTGTCCTTCAGGAATCTTAGGGAGGTCCTCCACCTCCTTCTGAGTTTCTGTTCTTAACTCAGTAGACCCTGATTCCTTCTGAAGGGTCAACTTCTTTGTCTTCTTTGGTGATGCAGAGGGTGTTTCCTCATGATCAGAACTGCTTGATAATGAGGGTGATTCAGAATTGCTTGATAATGAGGTGCTCTAGATCGTCTTGTCCTTCCCTCTTGTTGCCATAATCTTCCTTCTCTTGGCTGATCTCTCATCCTGCTCAATTTCCACTGGTACTACTCGTGACTTGTTGTACCACTTGTCATTTTTCAGCCTGAAACCCATCTTCTGAAGCATTTCAGCTCCACCAGTTTTTACTGGAACCTTCTTCTCTGTAAAAGGTTTAGGCAGAAATTGATTGTGGTATCTGAAGATGTCATGAATGAGAGCTGCATACGGCAGTTGACCTTTGGTCTTTTGCACAGTTCTATACATATGCAGTATGACTACATGTGCAAGACTAAATTTGTATCCTGTCAACAGTGCCCACATCAACTTGGCCTCGAATCTTGAGGTATCAGTCTTCGATGATGCTTTGGGTCGAAGAGACTCGATCACTATCTTGTGCATCATGATGTGCTTCAGAGGAAAATCATCATAGGCAATATGTGCCTTGGAATCTCGAGAGAAATTTTCTTTCCCTGTCAGATAAGCAAATGTGTCACGCCCCGAACCTCCACGAGCGCGCGACATCTGCACGACGATCGAAGGTCGATAATAAACGCGCGACATCCCAGGAATCTGTCGCCGACCTAACGATCCAAATAGCGGAAGCAATACAATATCCCTGACCACAATTGAGCAAGGTAAAAGCACGACCAACAACACTCGCCCTCTTCTTATTGGCACCATCCATTGTCTTCATCGTCTCCATCGTTCGGTCCAATGCCAAACCTACACATCTGAAAATATAATCCCCAAACGGGGTGAGCTAACACGGCTCAGCAAGTTCGCCCTCTAAATCTCGCTCAGGATACTAGATACTCTTAGATCGAACCCTAAGCATGCAATTCTATCATATCATAGCAAATAAATAAAGTGCATACGAATGCATGCTCAAAACACAATCGTCACGTCTTATTATAATATCTAAGCCAATCACTTTGCCTAATCTGTTCCGATTCCGTCGGAATTGCTCCAATTGGTATTCTAACTTATCTCGACTTCGACACACGCCACCCGAGCCTACCAAACGTCGGTCTAACTATCAAGAACAGCAATTTCTCGAGGCTACACAGTGCATCCAGCACACCCACAGAATCGATTTTCACAAATATCTCTAAACCAGACAAATTTGTGAACCGAACTACCTCTAATCGCATCATAGAGCTAATCCATGAATAATCCAATGCCCTACTCAAGATTTAGAAGTAAAACTTACCTAAATAAGGCTAACAAGCCAGGGAAACAAGCTGGAACAGAGGCGGACAGCCGGTGGCAGCAAACGGATTTGGAAATCGACGTTAGATCGCGATGATCTAAGGTGAACCGAACTTTGCAGAGGCTGGACCAGAATGAAAACATACTAAAAATCAATATTTGAACCTAGAAATGAGTCCTAGAGATCGCTGGAATCAATATATGTCAACATGGGCCAAACACGAATTTCGGGCAACAGAAAACAGACTCGTCGACCGATAGGAAAACGAACATTTGAAGGGTCAAACGACGTCCGATTGAAGCGATTCAAGTTGGGTTAGAACCGCAAGACAGAGAACTATGACATACCAAAAATTGCGATGATCCAACGGTCGAATCTCCGGTGGCAGCCGGTTGAAGTTCGCAGCAGAAAACTGGGATTCAGCCTGTGCAGGGTCCGGTTTTGGCTCTGTTTGAGGGGGTTCCAGGGCTCATCTTGGGCTGATTTTTGGTGGAGAACTTCTAGAGAGAATGATGAAGATGTGGATAAAAGGGCGTCTCAAAATGACGACGTTTGGGCGGCGAAACGGGCGGTGAACAGCGGAGCTCCGGTGGACCAAAACCGAGAGAAAATGAGAAAGAAATTAGAGAGAGGATGAGCCACGAAATTTTTGAGATAGAGAGAGAATGTTGGCTGGCCAAATGAAGAGAGAGAGAGAGAGAGGAGAGAGAGAAAATATCTTCCAATTATTGAAAAATACTATTCACGAGTTGACCGGCACTATTCACGGGTTGACCGGTCAAAAGTTTGACTGATGGTGACCGATGGTCGATTGACGCGATTGAAGTGATTGATTTGATATTTGACGAGACATTTCTCGAGATTCGTGCAAATTGGGACTGATCGGACTCAAACTGGACAAATTGGGGTTCAAGCGCGAACGGAATTGGTCAAGAGATCGCACTAGATTGAAATTCTAATCTCACTAAAAATTCCACTACCCACTGTCTAGGGAGTCTAAAGAAAATCGGGGGGCGAAACGGTCATTTCCAATTTATTGCATTTCTTCTTGGCACTCTGGAACCAATCGGCCAATTTCGAGCCTTTCGAGGCGATGTCCAATATTTGTCTCTTAATCCCAAAAATCCAAATTCATTCATCTTATAATTGTCTCCGAATTTCGGGATGTCACAAATCTCCCCTCCTTAAGAAGTTTCGTCCTCGAAACTTGTCATTTACTTCCTCCTTAGCAAAATCAAGACCCTTACAGTCGTTGTCTCACTCAACTATGTGGCTTATTATGCTTTCGCTGCGCACTCTGATCATTTATCCTCCTTAGTTACCACATCTCACACTCTTAACCATTCTCAGGGTCATTACCCACCTCACTGATCATAAATCTACTTGGCGATATTATTAGGCCACTCGCTCATGATCACTCCATGAACGTCTCAAGTTCGCTTCTCATACTCGTCAATTTACATGACACCACTCAATGGACTTACCACGTCCAATATACATTCAGGCAGGTCGTTCCTTATCACTCAGATTGCACATATATCGTCTTGCCAATTCTCGATGCCAGAACCACATGCCATGCCAGGATTCTGTTGGTTACGGTCATTCAAATATATTTCACATAATTCACACCCCACCACGACGCGATCGGATCACTCGTCGACTCGCTCGTGTGGGTCTCATCACAAAACAAGGCATCCCTGATCACATAACAGGAGCCCTCTCCGATCACTACGGAGGTACACAACAAATGCTCGACTTTCACCAACATCCACAAGGCATTCAGGCATTCCTCAATCAAGGCATCTCAATCCACTTAAACTTTCATCCACCATTTCAATTCCTCATGTGCAATGCTATGCATTTTTCTAAAATATTTTTTTTTTCGAAAATCAACTTTAATGCAATGTATCTTTCAAAATAAGTCAGACTTCGCACAACGCCTAGACCCACTTTTCAATGCGTGACTTGGTTCATTCCTGCCCCCGTCGCCATCTTAGAAGCCTGCCAGGAGCCGCACCTTGTCCGAGCTCTCTCTAGCTCCGGCGATCACTCCCCGCCCTCGTCAGACCGGGTCGTTACAGGCCCACCAGCTTTCGCCTGGTTCGTCCCCAAGTCAGGCACCTACTAAGAAGATCCCGTTCAACACGTCCCATACCATGTCTCACTACGGTTTTTAGGCATCCCGTACAGCTTGTCCCATACCAAGTGACGGTTTATCAAGTCCAACAAAATAATGTCATGAACTATGCATGTACGTTTCTCAAATTTCAAATTTTGATGCAATCAACACGTGCAATGCATGATTGTCCTCACTGTTCCTCACATACTACTCACTTCACATCAAGCCCTATCTTAGGCTTAACATTATCGATCACTATACTGCCCCATCAAGCACAAAGATCATCCAGCCTATACATTGATCGATAAAGTTCTCGTCCAACAAGTGGTCACAAGGCAACTATTGCTAGTACACAATAACCAGGCCTAGGTTCTCACCTCAAGTCCAATTACACCTGCAACTTAGCAGAATCACTGCAAATCACTCAGCATCAAACGATTCAAGCCTAGCACTCATAGGCATACTCAAGCGACAAACAAGATTTGCTCAAAGCTAGCAAACACCTAGGGTCGATCTACTTGACTATCCAATAGATCAACACCCTTATCGCTCCAAACCTCGAATACACTTCTGGTCGAGCTATCCTTGCTCTAAATCGTCACTCCTTATCACTCCACTAACCTCGCTCTGATACCAAAACAGGGGGGATGTCACGCCCCGAACCTCTACGAGCGCGCGACATCTGCGCAACGACGGTCGATACATGCGACATCCCAGGACTGTCGCCGACCTTGAAACTTTAATATCCGAATTTTGCGCTAGCGGAAGCGATACCTTACCCCTGACAACAAATAAGCAAGGACTAGCCAACCATAACACCTCATATATTACACATTCTCAGCTCCATATTATACATCAATATCATCGTTACAAATTTAACATAACAAACAACCTAGGGCGACTATATTCACTAGCAACCACCGATTCACATCAACTGTCCTTGCTAACTGGGTACTCCGCCACCTGAATATCAAATCTTGTGGTATCCTTGCCATGCTTATGTTCTAGGGTCTGAAAAATAAGGGCAATCACCTATGAGAACAAATCTCAGCAAGCTAACCTCTAAATCCCTTCTCAGAATACCACACAAACCCTCAGACCCAACTCCACGCCTCATCCAGGCATTCAAACCACAGAACCAAAATTCTCAAATATTATTTTGAATACGAACACGGGCCCCAAATATTTGGAATAGTAATATAAATATTGCTCGGGCCCTATTTTGCATAAAATGTTCCAAAAACCCATTTTTCGGTACTCGATCCACACGGGACCCACAAAACATGTCATTTTCAAACCAAATTTAATTGGACAGCACGTGAACAGTGTTCGTGGGACGTGAACAGTAAAATAGGGCACTATTTGGCCCGTTTTGGCATAAAATGGCCCAAAAATGCATTTTTCGGTACCCGAACCTCGCGGGACCCACACCAACCACCTCAAACAGCCTTATTCAAACACGGACAGCAACCTTTCACCAATCCACAGCATATTCACAGCCCACAGAATATAATTTGCACAAATACGCCAATTCCGGCAATTTTTCCTAAACCGATTTACCTCGAATCGGACCCTAGAGCTAGTCCATGGCATGTACAATATTCCAATCGAGAAATAGAGGTTTAACTTACCTAAACGAAGTCAAAACAGGGCTGAGGATGCGGCGATGACCGGCGGTAACGACGACAACGGCGGATTCCGGCGGATTAAGTTCGAACCCGGGCTGTTCAAGGGCTGAACGAGTTGGTTCACAAGCTGGAAATCAATGTTTTCACATGGAAATGAGCTCTAGGGTCGCTGGGTCAACATATATTAATATGAACCCTATATGAAATTCGGGTAACAAAAGACTGGTTCGTCGACCGAAATGTCAAAGCATATTTGAAAGTTCAAACGACCTCCGATCGAAGTGATTCAAGTTGGAATAGAACCACAAGACATTGAACTACAACATACCCGAAAATTACGACGATCCAACGGTCGGATTTCCGTCGGCGGCCGATTGAAGTTGAGTCCAGAAACTGGAATTCAGCAGGGAGAGGGAGAGAAATCCGAATTTAGAGAGAGAGAAGAGAGAGAGAAGAGAGAGAGAGTCTGCTGAAATAATGGAGGAGAGAGAGAGTGGTTTGACCCATAATTATCTTAAGGATAATTATTGGCGGTGACTATTCACCGAAAGCGACATAACGCTGAACGAATTGACTGATTTTTGGTCTATCAGTGAAATTTGAACCGATAAAACTTGCGCCTCAATTATTTTCGGTCAAAGCTGGTCAAATTGGTCAAAAAGATGACCGACGAGACATTTCTCGAAATTCGTGAAATTTCAGGACCGCTAGGTCTCAATCGGTGCTGATTTGGCTCAATCGCGATCGGAAAATAACTCCGGATTTCGTCGTAAAATTTTTCTAGCTTCTCTAAAAATATTCTTACCCTCATGCCATGGATTCTAGTACAAGACGGGAGCGAGATGGCAATTTTCAATTTTGCCCTTTCTTTAGACACTTTGAAGTCAAACTGCCAATTTCACGCCTTTCAAGGCGATGTCCAATTTTTGTCTCTTACTCCTCAAAATCTAATATTATTTCAACTTATAAACGTCTGAAATTCGGGATGTTACAGCTGAAGTCATCAATAAAGATTAAAAAATACCGACTACCATTGAGAGAAGGTACACTCATCGGACCGCATACATCAGAATGCACCAGTTCCAATTTCTCAATCGATTTCCAGCTTCTTTCCCCAAATGGCATTCTTGATTGTTTGCCAAATTCACATACAGTACAGACATCGGAGCACTCATCCATCATTGGCAAATTAAGAATCAACTTCTCCTTATACATCCGTTGGAGAGTTGAGAAACTAATATGCCCCATTCTTCGATGCCATAATTGTTTTTCATCCACATTTGCAGACATTACCGTCGAGCAAGAGTTAAATTTAACAGGAAAACATCTATCTCTCATTCTCACCTTCAAAATCTGATTCCCTTCAACATCAGATATTGTGCAATGCATATTTTCAAAGTGCACAGCGTATTGTTGCTCCAACAGTTGACCTAAACTCAGAAGATTTTAACATAAGTCAGGAACAAAAAGAACTTCTGATATTTTTTTAATACCTGATGGTGTTTCAATGATAGCCGATCCCTTGCCCTTGGCTGATAAAAATTGTCCGTTACCAATTTTTACATTGGTCAAATAGGATTTATCCAAATTCGCAAACAACCTCTCATCTGGAGACATGTGCTGAGTACACCCACTATCAATAAGCCAAGAATCAACTCCATAGTCTGTAATCGAAAAAGTTGCAGCAAACAAGCGATCCTCTTGTTTAGGCTCATTCTCAGTTAATTGGGCTTGCTCCACAATTGTCTTCTTTTTCCTGCAAAATTTCTCTCCATGTCCAGGCAAGTTACAAAATTTGCATTTATAACCTGGTCTATACCAACAAAACTCCTCGGTATGAGACGTCTTCTGACAGTGAGAGCAAGGGCCGAACTCTCTTTAGCTTTTATGTTCTCCCACTTTCTGCTTTTAAATTTTCTATCGGTAAAAACCCTTCCTTGCTTCACCACTAGAAGTTTGTTTCTCCTTCCCTTTCGAGTTTATAAAAAACGCACCTTCAGGCTCCTCCTGCCTTATGGCACGCCTCTGTTCTTGTGCCTGCAGTGAACTGACTAACTCCTCAAGTGTTAAAGTCGAAAGGTCTTTTGATTCCTCCAGAGAAGAAATTTTTTATTCAAACCTCTCTGGAATAGTAACCAAAATTTTTTCAATTATTCTTCTATCAGGTAAGTCTTCCCCAGATAAACGAATCTGATTGACAATCTTCATAACCCAATCAACATACTCTTTAATATTCTCAGAATCTTTCATTCTGAGAAGTTCAAACTCCCTCCATAAATTTAATAATCTCATCCTCTAATTTCTTCCGCTGCCTTGAAACAACTCCTTCAATTTATCCCACGCTTCTTTTCCCGTCGTGCATGTCAGAATTCTCGAGAGTACACCATCAGAAACAGAAGCATGAATTGCGGGCAATGCCTTGAAAGGCTTAACAGATTCTTCACCGTGCATCCTAAGTTGATTAACTGTGGGATTAACAGGTAAGACTCGAGCCTCGACATCTTGATCGACACACGTCCAAAGATCTTGAGATTGAAGAAAAACCTTCATCTTAACAGCCCAAATATGATAGTTGTCGCCGTTGAAAGGTGGAGGAGGGGGCACAGTATAGTTGCCGGCAAAAGACATGATTTCAGATTCTTCAACAAAAAGGAAAAAATTCACAGTCCCTCAAGAAGAATGGCTCTGATACCATGACAAATTTGACAGAACACAAGAAATTTGGAGGGAAAATGCAGGAAATCTAGAACAACCAAATCAGAAACTGCACAACCTAAAAAATAGGAGGTAACTGCCTAAAATAACCCCACGAACAATTAAACAAATTCCTGAAAATCCTTAACCAACTAACAGAACGAAAATTGAAATAGAGTTATTAGGAGATAGATGAACCCATGACCCCTGGAACAAAAGAGCACCTCATGCAGCAGCAAAGATGTCATGATATAAATGGGAAATTGCATAATGCTCAATGTCACAATACTGAAATGATCAGCATCGTCGATGCTGTTGTAGATGCAAATACCATCTTTTGTTACCTTCTTTGATACATATGAAGTCTATCAGTGTTGTATGAAATTCATACAAAAGCACCAGGAGGAAGCACTAAATTGTGAAATGTGTGGAAATAACAAAGTTTAGCTTAAGATTGCACAATGGAATTCAATCAACATCAGTGCTGTTGAAGAGAAGCCTCTTACAGTTTGCTCAAAAGTAACAATGTACTTATTCAACTACTCAGCCGTTTCACTGATATGGATTGAAGAGAACAAGCTGCTGCTGCAACACCAACAATGTGGGCCTTGCCAAAGCCAAATGTCCATGTAATATAACATTTGATAGTTTCCGGTACACCTGTTACAATTCTGACTGCCATGGCCTTAGAGGAGCTTGCGCAAAAGCATTTCATTGGCAATGTAAGAATGATAGATATGAAGATCATAGGTATATTGAACAAGTTAACATTAACCACATAACTAGCAGATAGAGAGACAGATGAGAAAAGGTGTATGAGTCATCAGAAAAATAAACAAAAAGCTACAGCTTAGACACAAGCAATGCAGATAAATAAGTTTTCTGGAACAAATCCATGCATAATCTTGCTCACTCACAAGAATGCATCAGGGAAACAATGGTAGGTAGTTAAGTCTCATTGAGATTCGGCAAAGCCTGACCATAAGCTTCCTTTGCCTAGATTGTCAATCTGCAAAAAGAGGTTTAGACGGCTTACCACCATAGTAGTGGGCCATTGGTGTAAACACGAGAAAAATTTATGATAGAGCACTGAGATCTGGATATCGAGAACATTGTGTTGGGCAATTAACATTTTCGAAAATTTTTGTCCACTCTTAGATTGCACCAAACAAGTGATGGGATTTATTACAACACGAATGATATTTGGAGGATTTTTAATCCAATATTATCCTATCTTATCTTATTCCAATATAAATCCGGACGACCAAACACAGCCAATGGTAATATGAGTATTATTTACAATTTCTAACTTATTCTCTATGCCCGGAGTCATCACCTGAGCCCAAGAGATAACACTTTGCCTTGCGTGCCTTATCTTGGCCCATCGCAATAGATTGCAGTAGGGAAACAAACAAAGTCGTCGATTGAGTTACTAAGACCCAAGGAAATTTTGATTTAATTTATTGAGAAGCTCTGGATTTGGGGAGAAGAACACCACGAGTTTCAAAAGTCAAATACGGCACTCACTTTAATGCTAAAGGTTTCTCTCGAATCACTTTAGTGCTAATTTTTTTGAAAAAAGATCACTTAAGTGCTAACTCGATTTGCTTGGCCGAAAATCCCATGTGGCATTTTTAATTAATATTTGAAGCTCACGTGGCTCTCGGAGGTCTAGCCATCACTTTAAAAAGATAAAAGTTGAAAAAAGAAAATAAAAAATAAAACTACAAGCTTAATTAGATTAAAAAATAAAAAGCTAAAAATTCCAACAAAATTTTTACAAATATAAAAAAATTAAATTTTGATTTAAAATTTTGATCAAAACTATTTTTTTAAATATAAATATTATTTAAATTATTTTAAAATAGGCATAAAAATTTAACATATAAAAGCTAAAATATTTTTAGTGGGGGGATCACGCGGCGATAAATTTTATCAGTTTTTTTCATTTTATTTTTAATTTAATTTAATTTTTTAAATTTTTATAATGTCCGCCTC
>JAGVVM010019717.1:0-25703 GCA_019149425.1 Psidium friedrichsthalianum
AAAGTGAATGCCGTATATAAATATTGGCACTTGAAGTATCCTTTTGCTAAGGAAAATCTTCGACACATCTTCCATAATACTCTAGCTCATGGAGGTCACGAACGTGCAACTTTGCTGACCAGAAATGTAAGCTGATCTCGACCCAACGTCTTGGTAAAAAGTATGCCAGTTGAAGTCTACTGGATACCTGCTCAATTCCGAGGGCCCTGAACTGTACATGTTACCGAACAAAGTGGCAGTTAATCTCAATTTGTTTTGTCCATGAAATGCTCAGTTTGCTGCGATGTGTAAGACAATTTGGTTGTCACAATAAGGACCATCGGCTCATCATGCAATAGCCAGAGAGAAGCAAGTAAAGTACTCAATTGAATCAATTTGCTGGTTGTTAGTTGCGATGGCAGGATATTTAACTCAACGAAGGACCGAGAATCGGTGGTGTTCTTCTTAATTTTCCAAGGGACTGGACAGCCACCAAGCATGACAAAATAACCGAAACTGATCGCCAAGTGATGAGGAGATGCGAAGTGAAGTCCGGACTGATAACATAATCCCTTGGCTGGGATTTCTCTTAAGATATCGAGCAACTCGTGTAACCACTGCCCCTTCTAGCTCCTTTGGTAACTGCATAAATTTGGTGAGTATGTGGATAAAATAACTTAATTTAGGCTAAGTATAGCGAGATAAAGTAGACGTCCCACTAATTGATGATAATGACTTGGGTCTGCCATGGTGGGTTCGACTACTGTCGCTAGTCGGTGTCGTTGCTCCATAGGAGAAATCGCCGGTTTAGTTACTACCATGTCAATTAAAAATAGGATGTCAAGTGCATACTTTCTTTAGCAAAGAAATAAACCTAAAGTTGTTCGAGTCACGTTAATTGACAAAAAGTACATTAATTTGCCAAGGTGGTCCTCCTTAATATGAAAATGCTCATCAAGGTTCCGTACAAGCGATGTGCATTATCTTGAATTATTTCTTGCAAAGACGAGATTGTCAAACATATACCAACACGGCTAGAAAAGGACTGTCATGAGAATAAGCAAACGAGCAATTTGCAAACGATTGATTGGAACTAGGCTCCCTCAATCCATTAGAGAATTTTCAAAACTTGTTTCGAGCTACCTCTCAAATATATTATAAGGACTTTTGTAGGCGATATACATGAATCGTGCCTGTTGTTGTGAAACATGGTGGAAGTTTCATATAAATTTCCTAGTCCAAGTTACTGTGCAGCAATGCGTGGTTGATGTAAATCTAATGCAACTCCCTATTATGAGCCAATCCGACTGCAAGAAGATAATGTACGTCGAACTAGTTTACCCGTCGGAGAATATGTTTTATGGAAGTCCGCGCCCTCCATCTAAGTGAATCCCTTCGCAATAAGACAAGCTTTTTCACTGCTATATAATGTCGTCGGCTGGACATTTGATTTTGTAAACCCACTTGCACCTTATGAGTTTCTTATGCTCTGGCAAAGTCGCCAGAGTACAAGTCCCATTGCCTTCGAATGCGTCAATTTCCATTGCCATTGTATCTCTCCACAAAAGGATATTTAAGAGACTTGGAGTAATTTCTAGGCTCAATATCAAAATCAACAACAGCTCAAAAAGCGATGGGGTCCTCATTAAACCCGTTCAGAACAAATAACATTCTCAACTGGAATTCCTAGACATATCGAAGAGGTGTGATGGGGAGTTGGGCTCTCTCTATGGACCGTATGGCAATGCATAAGCTCAAAGATGGGCCGCCCGTCCTTTCTCTTGGTCCGGATAAGTTGGGACTGAAATTTGGTCATTGGGCTGCTCGCTGGCCTACTCTTCAACTTGGATTGGACTGTCGCAATCATGAATTAATATTTACGTATTCTCTTCATTGACTTGCCTTAGAACCCTTTCTCCCTCTCTTGAGGTTGACTCCGCCAACCAAAGTCACGAGTTGGCGCGTAAAGAGGAAATCCTCAGGTGCAGGTTGCAGAGCAAACGGGGAATTATCTTCACACACAAGAGCATCACGACATACTGTTGACACCTGATTTTTTGTTTTAATCATTTTTTTTTTTCGAAAATTAATAGGAAATTCATAAAAATTCATAAAATTAAAAAATCAACTTTGAGGATCTTGGCCAAGCCTAGGGAACCAATTTTGACCAAAAAAAGATTTTTCATATTTTTTTGTATTTTCCAGCATTTTTATTTTCGAAAATTCACAAAAATCAAGAAAAAAATGAGAAAATTGCAAAATCAACTTTGGAAGCCTTAGACAAGTCTAAGCAACCATTTTTGAACAAAAAATAATTTTCATATTTTGTATTTTTTTTTAATATTTTTCAAAAATTAGGGAAATATTTAATAAATAAATAGCATTTGGGGCCAAAAAAATATGAAAAAATAGTCAGTATTTTTATGTTAAATCTCTCTTCATTTTGGAAAAAGAAAATTTGTAAAAATTAATCTGCAATTGGGAATTTCTTTGTTAATCTCATTTTCATGTTAATTGAAAAAATTGTAGAAAATTTATTTTAGCCTTATAATTTTCGATTTTGGCATTTTTAGAGTCGTGACATTGTCCTCTAATAGTTTAAATTTTTCAATGGCCCGATGGCACACTTTCTGTTGTTGCGTTCGATTTTCCGAATTCAATTTATCATTTGTGCTTTTCCTAAAAATGCTGGTGTCAAGAAAGCATCTGTAATTGCTTTGCAAAATTTGTATGAGGTGGATGATAAAGTGCCAACTTTGGGCTTATTTACTGAAAGATTTTCCAGCCGGATGATTGAGCTTGCTGATATTCCAATTCTTTAAAGGAGTCCAATCTGTGGCCGACAAGACATTTGTGGAGAATATTTCTTCTCGATCATTATTGGGCTTAATAAAAAAAAGAGAGCATTGAGGCTGATCATATTGCCCGCCATCTCATCTGAATAAAGAAATGACAAAAATGGAGACACATGTGCAGCGATGGACGAATGGGTTCAATACCCTTCAGCACACACTGCTTTAGATGAAACACTTCCGTGCATGGATGATGTGACTGTCCAAGAAACGCGGCAGCGAAGCGAGAAACTAGCTTATCAACTTGTTGAGACCGAGCTTGCCCTTCTCGTGAAGTAGACCTCAGCAATGCAAGAGAGGTCTGGAGGGGCTTTATCTGTTAGGTTTCAGCGACAGGAATCTGCGCGACAACAGGACACTTGACACCATCCTTCTATGACCAGATGCCAGCCACGGTGAATGCGAGCTACGAGCTGTACTACGACACTCCTTCCCTAACTGAGTTACAAGACTGCACATTCGTCCGCCAAACATTCAGCGAAGTGCCCTCGAAATATTGTCCCGGTTTGTAGCAATACGGCAAATGGGTGTACGTCGGTTTAGCGCTCGTCTCCGTTTCAGTGATGCTCTCTCTCGTCTTGTGCCTTCTGTACAGGCGGGAGCACAACGGGTATCTTTTACACCCACCTAACCTTCGCACATGCTGGTCTTCTTGTTTAATCAATTCCATTGCCAACAAAAATAAAAGAAAGAAATGGAAGGGTAGATGGGCCAATATCAATAAGAGAAAAGAGGGCAGCTGACCAAAAGAAGGGGACAGGCAGGACAATGCTTTCGGTGTGTAGTGGAGAAGATGAGTAGGGTAAATGGTAAAAAATGGGAGTCAATTGGGGGAAGCTCCAACGACTCGCGGGGGTCCGTGGACAAAAAGAAAAGAAAAAAGAGGAGCTGGTTGAAAAAGTGAAGAGAACAGAATAAAAAGGGGGAAGTGGACTTTGACTAAAAGAGGGGGGAGGACACAAAAAAATGAAAAAGGCAACGACACCAGAGGGATCTTCTCTCTCTCTCTCGACATTTGAAGATCGGCCTCGAAGAAGAAGAAGAAGAAGCAGAGTCCATGCCGGAGTCGAAGGGATTACCGTCATCCTCTCCCTCGATCTTCACCAACCACCGTCTCTCCCTCCACCTCTTCTTCATCAGCTACTCCTACTGCCAAGAAGAAGCCCCTTGTCTTCCTCGGCTCTCCTCAGGTCTCTGCCACTGTCCTTGATGCCCCATTCAACGCCTCGAGCTCCCAAGACTCCCCGTTTGAGGTGGCAGCAATAGTTACCCAACCACCGGATAAAAGGGACAAGGGCAAAAAGATCCTGCCGTCTTCGGTGGCACAATATGCACTCGACAGAGGATTCTCCGCCGAACTTATTATTACACTGGAACGAGCAGGAGAAGACTCCTTTCTGTATACTTTAAGAGCATTAAATCTCGATATTTGCCTCACTGCAGCATATGGAAACATCTTACCGAGCAAGTTTCTTAAAATACCTCCATTGGGAACTGTTAATATACACCCAAGCCTACTACCATTGTACCATCGTGCTGCTCCAGTTCAAAGAGCAATTCAGGATGTTGTCAAGGAAACCGGAGTATCATTAGCATTCACTGTCCGTGCTTTGGATGCAGGACCCATGATTACCAGTCAGCAATGAGAAGTTGATGATCAAATTAAGGCTCCAGACTTACTTGACTTGTTGTTCTCTGAAGGATCTAAGCTTTTGATCCGCGAACTTCCCTCTTTACTTGATGGCTCTACTCAAGCAAAAGCCAAGCCACAAGATGAGACTAAGGCCACCTTAGCTCCTAAGATAACCCCTGAGGAGTCATGGCTATGCTTCAACGAGGAAGCTGTGGCCCTTCATAATAAAGTCCGTGCATTTGCAGGCTGGCCAGGAACCCGAGCCAAGTTTGCCGTGATGGACAAAGAGAATGTTGAGCAGAATGTTGTAGAGCTTAAAATCATCACTACGAGGACACGCAGTGAGATTTGAAGTGAAGTTGGTAAAGGGGATAGCATAAATTTCGCCAAGGGTGTTTTATTAGTCCCTTGTGGAGGTGGCACGGCACTGGAGGTATTGGAAGTTCAACTTCCAGGTAAGAAGGTGATCAACGCTGTTGCATTTTGGAATGGTTTGCGAGGTCAAACCACCCTAAAATGGTTATGACGCAAGAGGGTTTCTCTGCTTGGCGATGCATAAAGAACCGAGTTACATGGTATCGAGCCGATTTGCCGGAGGCATACGAAGGAGGAGGCACAGGGTTCTCTGGCCTGTGGCAGCATCAGCCGTGGAGATGGATCCTCATTGACCGTTACTGGCCTCTGAGGCCTCACAATAAGGACAGGACATCAAGTTCGCCATGGGATGGGAAAAACAAACACCCTATGCAGGTGTAGAGTATCGGAGGAAACGGGAGCAGATTCGTCGCCGAGTGCATGAGTCCGTCTGGGCCTTCCAGCGTGACCTCCAAGAAGCCGGCATCCCCGCCGCGTCCGATGGCGACGAGAGCGTCGTGGTCGAGATCAAGGGCTCTCGCCCGAATCCGGACCAAAGTCAAAACCCGATCCAGAAACAACCACCCAATCTGAATGCAGTAAATATGAACATGAACGAGGTTAATACCAGTCCGTCGCCGTCGCCGAACGCCGAGGAGTTCCAGGCTTTCCTTAAGGGCAAGCTCAACTTGGCTTGCGCTGCCGTTGCTCTGTCTCAGGTACATACTTGGTCTCTCTGTCTCTCTCTTGACGTGTAGGCAAGAAAGCAAATGCCTGTGTTTGTCCTGGCGTGCGCGAGTGATTTTGAGAAAGTGATGGGAGGTGAATTTCTAATTTTTTTTTATGGTGTCATTAATGCAAGGCAATGTTTGCTTGACAAGAAAAAAAAAGATGAAGAATCTTCTCTATCGTATTCCATGATGGTTGTGTTCGTTGGATTCCAAAGTCAGGTCCTTTGGCTAAATTATAAGTATACCCTTATTTCTGGTTGGACTTGGCTGCTTGGTATCATAAAGAAATGGTTTAGGTTCTTGAACTTAGCTCATTTTCAGTCAATCCCACGAACTTCTTAATTCTTTGCGATCCACGAGTCATAGATTTCATGTGCTATTGGTAGAACTTAAACTCCATTTTCTGTTTGTGCCTTCTCCTTGTGAATTTGGATGGATTTTGTGATTGCTCAGTCCCCATATTAAATCAACTCTTCATGGGTTGGGTTTTTTTTCAATTTAGGTTTTTTTAAAAAAATATTTACCGATTTAAGTTTTTTAAACATATATTTACCGATTTGGGTCCCGCGTGGCACTGTAAGTACCGCACAAGACCCGTGCGGCACTTATAGTGCCGCACGGACTGTGCAAGCCTGACAAACCCACTCGGGTTTGTCAGGCGGAGAGCCGTGCGGCAGTCATACTGCCGCACGGCTCAGCCCCTGAGCCGTGCGGTAGTTATACTACCGCACGGTCAGGGGCGGCCCCCAGCCCGTGGGCCTGACAGACCCACATGGGTCTGTTAGTGCGGGCGGGCCGTGCGGTAGTCATACTACCGCACGGCCCCCCCCACTCGCGCTTGACGCGTTGACACGCGTCAGGCCGGGGATTAAAGGCGCGCAGGGCGCGCCTTTAATCCCCGTACCGGCCCCCCCCTTTTACTCAAGTCCCTTTAATTCCCCCCCCCCCCGCTCCCCCGCTCCCGCTCCCTTTAATTCCCTCCCCTCCTTGCGGACGCCTCCCTTCCTCTCCTTTTCATTCCCTTTTCCTCTCCCTCGGTTCCCTCACGTTTTCATCTGCGAGCGCTGATTTCCATTGAAGACTCTATACTACGGATAGGTGATTTACCGATACTTTTTACTTAAATTGACCTTATTTAGTCTTTTTAATTCATTTCTTCTTTTTTGCAGATCTCCGTCGTAGATTCATCAACAGTCGTCGTCATCTATAAATTTCCGAACAGGTATGGACAGAATATCTCATGCTTTATTAATTTTGTTGCTCGATTTAGGCTCTGTTCAGTATTATATATATACATTGTGATTTATATGTAATAATATATGTACGTGAGATGAAAATTATGATAAAATTTTTAAAAAAAATGAAAAAATGTGTCAACTTTAGACCAATCCAGACCCTTATGGTTCGGATCGGGCATCTGTGATGCGGGCCATTTTACTCGATCGGGCATGGTATATATTTTATTTATTATTTATTTTTTTAAAAAAATAATATATGGGCGTGAGATGAAAATTATGATAAAAAATTTTAAAAAAAATGAAAGAAATGTGTCAACTTTAGACCAATCCAGACCCTTATGGTTCGGATCGGGCATCTGTGATGCGGGCCATTTTACTCGATCGGGCATGGTATATATTTTTATTTATTATTTATTTTTTTAAAAAATTATTAAGACCCATCGGGCCGGTCCATCCGTGGGGATGGGCCATAACAATTGTTCGAGAGGCCCGTTAACTTTTGGTTTTTTTAAAAAAATTAGGGCCGGGCCCGCGGCAGATATATTAAGTACTAATTAAATTAATTTCCGCACGGGCCTCATTGGGCCCGTGCGTAGTATAACTGCCGCACGGGCCCACGGCCCCCATAAATTAGGGGTTTCCTATTTTTTTAAAATAAATATCATAATTATCTTGTTAATATAAATTTAAGTACTAATTAAATTAATTTCCCATTTTTGTCATAATAAATTTAGCGTATTTATGCTTTTATTAGACATAGTAATAATAAATTAATTAATATGTATTTTTTATTTATAAATATTAATTCTTGTTAATTATTAGTATAATTATAATTTCCTATTTTTGTCATAATAAATGTTATCATATTTATTTTTATTATACATAGTAATAATAAATTAATTAATTTCCTATTTTTTTAGAGATAAATATCATAATTATCTTGTTAATAACATATTAGTACTAATTAAATTAATTTCCTATTTTTGTTAATAATTTAGCGTAATTATCTTTTATTACACATAGTAATAATAATTTAATGAATTTCCTATTTTTTTAGAGATAAATATCATTATTATCTTGTTAGTGGATATATTAATAATAATTAAATTAATTTCCTATTTTTGTCATAATAAATTTAGCGTATTTATGCTTTTATTACACATAGTAATAATAAATTAATTAATTTCCTATTTTTTTAGAAATAAATATCATAATTATCTTGTTATTACACATATTAATAATAATTAAATTAATTTCCTATTTTTTTCATAGTTAATTTAGCGTAATTATGCTTTTATTACACATAGTAATAATAAATTAATTAATTTCCTATTTTTGTTAGAAATAAATATCGTAATTATCTTGTTATTACACATATTAATAATTTACTTAATTTATTATTATTACATAATTCAATTAATATTAATTTTTTATTACACATATTAATAGTAATTTAAGTAATTTTCTATTTTTTGTCAGAAATAAATTATCATTATGATCTTGTTAGTGAACATATTAATAATATGTTATTAAATTGTAGATTGTAAATAATTTGTAATTTATTCATTTAGCAGAATGTCGTCTACAAATTTTGCGACTGTGCAATGGGGAGGTAGAGTAATAGAAAATGAACATGGACATGATTATGAAGGTGGACAATGTACTATGTTTTATTTTGGAAACATATCCACATTTGATAAGTTACGTGCTACGATTGCACGCGAGTTGAATGTAGCAGAATACCGGTGTATTCAGAGACTGATGTATAGACTACCGGTTGCAATACCTGGCCGTATCACGTATCGCATTATGGATGTGTGTAATGATACTGCAGTTGACAAAATCCGTCAGTTTGCAGATCAGTGTCATTCTGGAGGGTTTTTACAGTTTTTTGCAATTATAAATGAACACGAACCCATACATTACTCAACTGGGGAAGATGAAGTTAATGTGGCTAATCGGTACGTGGAGTACGATGATAATGATGACAACGATAGTGATGATGATAGTGACGAAGTTGATGACTTTTGGATGGATACTGATGATAGTGATGAAGAAGATGATGAAAGTGAGAATACAGAGGATGATTACAAGACTCATTGGAGTAATCCCATTTTGCCATTGGTACATCCACCGCCATATTCGGATATTGACTTTGAGTTGATGAGAGACGATACAAGAGCCAAGCCCAGTCGTATGTTGTTTGATGCATCAAAAGAATTTGCTGTTGGGATGCTATTTCCATCACGGGATGCGGTACAGTTAGCTGCGAAAGAGTATTCTTTGAGAAGAAATCACCACTTTCGCAGTGATGAGACAAAGAAGGCCAAATATATGATAAAATGTGGTAATCCAAATGGTCCGTGTGGTTGGAGACTCCGTGCAATTAGACAATCTACTATGTTATGGAAAATAACTAAGTACACCGGGCCACATACATGTAACAATCCTCAAATGTCAAGGGATCATCGACAACTTGATCAGAAGTACCTATGCACCCAAATAGAAGCAATGGTTACTGCCCAACCAGATATCAAAATCAAGCCACTGATGGCAGAGATTAAAGACAAGCTGGGTTTCGAACCTACTTATCGTAAAACCTGGGCAGCTAAACAAATGGCGATTGCCAATGCTTTTGGAGGATGGGATGCGTCGTACGGTCAGCTGAGAAAGTATATGAATGAAATGCAATTGAAGAATCCAGGTTCTCATGTTGTAATCGATGATTACATGAACGTAGATGGGAGTTGCAAAATTTTTCATCGCATGTTCTGGGCTTTGAAGCAGACGATTGAAGGCTTCAAAAGTTGTCGTCCCGTTATATTTGTCGATGGGACTTTTTTGTACGGAAAATACAGAGGAATGCTCCTTTGTGCGTGCTCACTTGATGGCAACAATCACATATTTCCATTGGCATTTGCTGTGGTCGATGCCGAAAATGTGGACAACTGGATATGGTTTATGACTTCGTTGCGGAGATATGTGACTAGTAGAGATAATATTTGTGTAATATCAGATAGACATATCGGGATTAAGAGAGCAATGGAGACAGAAGGGTGGCGTCCTCCACATGGCCACCATCGGTATTGCATTCGGCATATAGTCAGCAACTACAATAAACGCTTCAAAAATGCCGAAGGCAAACAACTTATTCAGATGGCAGGTAAATTATTGTATTGAATTTTAGTAATTTCAAAAAATGGAATTATTTTTTAATAATTTCAAAGCCGAATGCGAACAACTTATTATTTTTTTAATGTACAGCTTACGAGAATCAAAAGTGGAAGTTTGCACGCATCATGAATCAAATTAGGGCTTTAGATCCACGAACAGCTGAATGGTGTGACCAGATTCCACTGGAGAAATGGACGAAAGCTTATGATGAAGAAGGGAAGAGATACGGATCGATGACAACCAATTTAGTTGAATCGGTTAATGGGATGCTCAAGGGCTTTCGTGGTCTGCCAATAACAGCTATGGTGAATAAGATATTCCATCAGCTGGTTCACTATTTCGACACCAGAAGAACTACATACAGGAGCCAGAAGCTGAGTGGATGGGTATATACTCAATTCGCAGGCGAAACGCTACTGCAAAACAGTCAAAGAGCACAAAAGCATAATGCGACACGGTTCGACTCTGATCGAGGGATTTTTGAAGTTCTAACTGGATCCAGAGGAACAGGAGGGCGCACACACCTTGTAGACCTAAACAATCGAACGTGCACATGTGGAAAATTTCAAGAAATTAAAATCCCATGTTCGCACGTAATAGCAGCATGTCAAAAATATGCAATTGATTACCAAGCATACGTGGATGAATTCTATACATTGGATAGAACACTTCGGTGTTATAGGTACATGTTTCATCCATTGGGGGATCCTAATTACTGGCATGAACTTCATGAGCTGCCATTAGTACCAGACCCGAACCGTATTAGGAAGAAAGGAAGGCCCCGTGCATCACGGATACGTAATGAGATGGACTGGAGGACGCCGAGCAGTAGCACTTCGCGCAACCATTGCACCAACTGTGGAAAATCCGGCCACAATAGGCAAACTTGTGCATACAGATCGACCCAGAAATAAATTTATATAGTGTGTGAATATTGAAATGTAATAAATCGATTTCCATACTCAAAAGTTAATTGCATGAATTACGTAAATTACGATTTGTTCAGTGTGACATTCATCAAGTTCTTTTGTTCCATTTGCAGGCATGGCAGCAAGAGATTACATTCGACCGGGACCTGAGATTGATTCACTACTTACGCAGCAGTCCTCCCATAGATCACAAGCCATATGGGACTCTAAGGTATTTAATAAATTTAGCAGTTAATATATCATTTGCACTAACTAGATAATATTTGTAATTTCACTAACAGTTAATGTAACATTTAACAGCTAGACGAGAATGCAGTTCTTAAATGTCAACGAAGTGCGCGTATAGGTGGATTGGATGATCGCATTGTCCAGTATGTTCGGAATTCAGGATTTTACGGAGTTTATGCAATGGGATTTTGGCAAATGGATTGGCATTTGATTACGGCGTTGGTGGAGCGGTGGAGGCCCGAGACTCACACCTTCCATATGCCGGAAGGTGAGTGCACGATCACACTGCATGATATGGGGGTTCTGACAGGGCTTCCTATTGATGGAGATGCAGTTACTGGCCCCACTAACATGAATTGGCGTAATATTTGTGACGAGCTACTTGGCCAGGTCCCAGTCGATTTGCGTGGATCGATGGTAAAATTAAGCTGGCTAAGACAGCAGTTTGGTGAGATTCCAGAATATGCCGATGAGCTTACCCTACTTCAGTATGCTAGGGCATTCATTCTGCGGTTGATTGGAGGATCTATTTTTTCAGACAAATCCGGTTCTAGGGTTAGTTTGACTTTTCTTCCACTATTAGAGCGCATTGACCAGCCTACGCAGTTCAGTTGGGGCTCGGCAGCACTTGCATGGTTATATCGGGAGTTATGCCATGCGACGGCTTCAGATAATAGGCAAATCAGTGGTGCCGTACATATATTGCAGATTTGGGCATGGGATCGTTTTAGTTGTGTCTCCCCATCCATCAGACGTCGTTATCCTTTACCTGATACACCTCTTGGTAGTCGGTACGTGATCTATTGCTCTTTTCATAAGTTTTTTCAATATGTATTTCATATCTAATTATTATTGTTTTTCATTTATGCAGCTGGAGTCAACCCAGACAGATAACAACGGTCCCCACACATACTGTGACACACCTGCGCTTTCAATTTGATACTATGAAAACCGAAGATGTAAGTGATGATACAATAAACGCGTTCAATATAATGTTTGCTTTTAAATTAATTATTCATTTAATTTTATATGTTTTAATACTATGACAGATTACTTGGGAGCCATACACTAATGAGATTCTCCAGAATCTACCGGATTACTGCCTGCAAGGAGAACACCTTTCGAGGGCTCGTGTCCCACTCATCTGTTTCCACATCGTTGAGTGGCATTATCCAGACCGAGTACTTCGTCAGTTTGGTATGGTGCAATCGATTCCTGCTCCTCCATTTGATCATACAGGCTTTCACGATATTGAGATGAGGCTAGTTTCAAACGACTGGGTAGCTTATCACAGAGACAGCATCAATATATGGGATGATCGTTTTACTCATATAGTCTCTGGCGAGTTTGCAACGGAGCCACTACACTATCATTCAGAATATATGAAGTGGTACCGTAGACATACACGGAGGTGGATCTCCTACAAGGGAGCTGCAACTGGTGCATCGGTTAGTACAAACACTTATAATTTACTTCATTAATTTTTTTAGTAACATAAGTTATTGGATTTTAATAACTTCTACTTACTTTTATTTCATTAATAGGCTGATGGTTTGGAGCAAATGGTACACTTAAGCTCCACTGCATTAACTTCATCCGCTACTCGGGAACACATGAGGGATGCCTTGCGGGCTTTGGCGAGGATATCTAAGGCAACCTTATACGCTTACAATGAGGAGAGGCGGCTCCGAGAGATTCCACCACCCCAACCAGCACCTACTGCAGCTCCCACTAGCCTGCACGAGGATGACATGCCTCAGACTGTTCAGTCGACCCGGAGGACGAGCCAGCTCATCCAGTTAATGCTGATACCGTCCCTTACCCAATGTCCTATGATACGACAGATTTCACTCAGGGATTCACTTCAGGGTTCGATCAGATAGATTTTAATGCAGGGTTCAGTCAGTTTCCCAGCCCAGAGCATCCAGCTTATCCTTCTAGTTCTTATGGATCTGACTTCTCTCCGCTTTTCTCATACCCTTCTACCGTAGGATATGTACCATCGGAACATGGATTATCTTCTCAGGATATGCCATCATCGTCTACACATCCACCTCAGTCCGAACCTCGTCGTCGGTATAATACCAGAACGGCCGAAGAACGAAGACAACCTCATTGCGGAACAGGAGGCCATAGAGGACACCGACATTAGAGTTGATTGTAATCGAGCTGAGAGTTGTTATCTATTACTAAAATTAGTACAAACGCTTTTTTTAGTTTTTCATATGTTATATCTACGTTCTTTTAAAATTCATATATCTCTTCATATATCTTACCAATTATCATTTACGAATAATTTTTTAATTATTGACATGCTTAGCAAATATATTATAACTTCTCAAAATTTTAATTTATAATTAAGTTATTAAACCAAGTTTCAAAATAAAATATATATTTATAAAGTATCATAAATATATAAAATAATTTAAGTGCTCTATGAGACTTGTGCGGCATGGCCTCCAAATTGGTAAATAAAAAAAATTCTTTAAATGAGTAATTTTTTTTGAACCAATTTAAACAAATATGTAAAGTCCGAAGCGAGAGATGGGTTAAAAAAAAACTCCAGAGTAGCGAGAAAAAGTTTTTTTTTCCCAAAATGGGTTTTTTTAAATAAAATCCATTTATTGGGTTAATTTTTTTATTTACCGATTTGGGTCCCGTGCGGTATTTATAGTACCGCACGGGACCATAAGCGGTAAATAAAATAAAATAAACCTAATTCGATAATTTTTTTAAAAAAAAATCCTTTTTCGAAATCGATAAATTAAATAAATAGTGTCATGATTCGCTAGGTACCGCACTACGTCAAAAATCGATAAATTAAATAATTGTAAAAATTAACAAAAAATTGCACGGAGGGGCATATTTTTAACAAGCCGTGCGGCACTATAAGTGCCGCACGGCTCATTACACTGACACACCCGATGGTGTGTCAGTGCGTGGCAGTCCGTGCGGCACTTATAGTGCCGCGCGAGACCCAAATCGGTAATTAATTTTTTGAAAACCTAAATCGGTAAATATTTTTTTAAAAAAACCTAATTTGGAAAAAACCCAGTGTTCTCAAGGCATGCGAAAGTACTTGTGATGTAGATATGGGGATACAAATATACTTGATAGCTATATAATCGAGCTTTGCCCATGATACTCGCGTGGATTATTCTCTATTTAGCATGGGTTGTCCACTTGTAGGGTTTGATCCCGATGGATACAAACTTGAGGTCCATGCACACAGAAAACGGAATCTTGTTGATGATATTCAATTTACAAATGCAATGCTTTTCAGGGATGATACAATGGTCTGGCGGACATTTCTTGGCGCTGGCCGAGTTCACGGCAATGTTGAACTTGGCAGAACAAGCTGCAGCAATGACTTTTGAGCAGGAACCGGATGACCCTGCTGCTTATGTTTGCTATCTAATATGTGTACCCCAGCTGGTCTATGGGAAGATGCAGCAGCGATCAGAAAGAAGATCGAACTGAAAAATCTTACAAAAGAAGCCGGTTGTAGCTGGATTCAAGTGAAAAACAAACTCTTTGAGGATGGCCACTCACACCCAAAGGGCACAGGAGATCTACGACGAACTGGACCAATTGGCTAGTCGAATAAAGAAACTGGCTTATGTTCCGAATACTGAATTAGTTATTTGTGATGTGGAGGAGGGACAAAAGGAGCAATATTTGCTCCGGCACAGTGAAAAATTTTCTTTTTTCCTTTGGCTTATAAGCACTTCCAGTCCGAAATTTATATGGATGTTTAGGAATCTTTGCATTTGTGGAGATTGTCATTCTGCAATCAAGTATATCTCCACGGAACCGGAGGATCTATAGTCGTAAGGGATGCAAACCGATTCCACCATTTTATGTACAGAACATACTCATAGACTGACTACCAGTGAGTCGGTGACCATGCTTTTTAAATTGTCCCATTCATCGTGTAAATTGAATCTCTGTTTTTGGTTCTCCCCACTTATTCTTATGTCACTTGAACTTGGATTCGATTATGCCCCTAGCAAGCCCAACAATGTACAGAAATGTATATGGATTTGGTACTCCTACTGTCAAAAGACCAAGCAAATGACCTCAAATGGATCTTGCAAACTTTCGGCAACATGTTTCATGGAATTTAAAACAGTCACGCCTTTACCTTCGTTCTTGTCCTGGAGCATACGGTTTTTGAATACTAACTATTGATGTTCTGCTCTATTCCAGCACGCTTCGTGCATGCGCAGCCCTGATGCCCTATACTTCGTTCATTGGCTGAATATACTGTGTGCTTACATTTTCAGATGTGGTGATTTCTTTTGCTTTTATATCATCAAGTTCAACTATGTGAGTTCATGCCATGTGTTGCTACAACATCTACCAGACTGTTGCAGAGTGGATAAATCAAGGAAATTGGTGACTGAGAAGAAACAAGGGCAACTTTCGTGAGTGAACAATGGTTTGAAACTGAGAGGCATTATCCTTGAGGCGTTCATGCAGTGATCAAGCGTTCGCAAGCATGGCGTCTGCTTGTCAGGGAGGAAAATGTTTTCCATCACATGGGGTATCGTTCCTGATGAACATCTTTAGCTCCATATTGTTCCTCTGCAAGGCTTCCCCAATACAGCATTGGACTTGTCAGAGCAGGCAAAGCGACGGCATTCGTTACTAGTTTTCACTCAGCAAACGACTGCGTAAAATCCAAAGGTGTTCAACGAGAATGCGCACTGTAACTGTCCTGTTGTTTCCTGCAATGTGTTTGATCTGTGTAGCAATCCTGATCATCTAAACATACAAATTCCTGTCAAGAGAAAATTCATGCCTTTTGAAGCAAGAGTTCGGAGGCTAATAAAGTTTTGCCACACCTCATGCCATAAGCCGACAAAGCCACTTGCACTGTCGAACGATGCTTGTGTTTAAACTAGTGCATATAGCAAATTCACGAAGTTAAACAATGTGCAGGACCAGGTAATTTGAATTAAAATCCTAGAAAGTAGGTAAGCAGCTTGCAGATGAATTGAGTTTTTTTGCTCATTCTCATCACGCTAATTAGCGAATCATCCTGATGATGAGAAAGACCATACCTTGTCACAGGAGGCTGGGGAATTGTCTCGTCCAGTTCCATTGCATTTGTTGCTCCATTGCACCATGACAGGAGGGCGAGAACAACTGAAACCTCACATAACAAAGTGTTCGAAGGTAGACAACCAGACCCCATCTAATGGATTGAAAAACTCATAGGGTGAACTTCAACGTCTGCATAAACCGACTTCCAGTAGCAAACGAACCTAAACAGGTGGCCTCACTTAGGAGAGCACTCAACAAGAGGCTCGAGGAGCTGGAAGAAATTCGTGGAAAAACATCCCCAAGTAAAAGGTGAGTAAAGGAACAAATTTGGCCATAAATTGCGTATCATTTCCTCTTGCGGAGGAACTGATTATTGACACAACATATACTTAATTTGAGCTCATATGGCACAGAATGATCCCTGTCGTCGTGAACTTCCCCCCAGGTACGGATTCTATGCAAGATCTCTTTGTTTTGCTCCGTATTTGGGCAAGCTGTAGTGCTAGATACCAAGTATCTCTACCTATTCTTTAATTCTGCAACATTTTCGCATCTGCTCTATGGACAAAAACCGGCTCTCGCTGGATTTTCCTGGTCACCTAGGTCGTGCATAACAACAATTCTATTTCCCGCTTTTTCTATTTTTCAATTCCGAAGAAAAGGTTTGGAATATAAATCCGTTTAGTAACATAATTTCATTTTTCTATTTCTGAGACATCTGAATTTCAAGGAAGGAACAACCTTTTTTTATAAATCGAAAGGTAAACTCTCGCATTTTGCTAGGGAAGAAATTAGAAAAATGACCAAACCAAATACCACGTGCAGTAGAGAGTCCTGAGCTAAACTTTGGCCTTATTTTTGTAAAAAAAAAAAATTAAAAGAAAGAGGAGACTCAAAAGGTAATTGTGGCCATGCGGGAGAATCGACAACTTGGTATATTTACAATGCAGCCATTAACTAAAGTATGTTTATGTTTAACTAGTTTTTTTTTTTTGGTCAAATATGTTTAACTAGTTGACGGGCTCGAGGTTTTCATTTTTTAATGAGTCCTAACTATTTTTGTTTTTGTTTTGGGGGATGCACAGTACAAAGTTCATAATGTGGAACTCTTTGGGTTATGGAAGAAGGAGAAGAAGGAATCGAGAAGAAGATATCAATTTTGACCTAGAAATAAGAAGTAGAAATTTTGTATTTTTTTTCCTATCTCTGAAACATAAACAAAAATAAGAATTATTCCCATTGCTCATTCTCTCTTTCGCGTGCTCCCACCACCAATTGCCCCAGTCACCACTCTCACGTCCTTGCCTCCGACTGCTGTACACCATGCATTGGCCGCCGGTCTCCAGTCCCCAGCTCCCGTTCGCCATCCGCCGGCCACTTTCTAGTGCCTGGAGCTTTGGGATTCCTTTCGTTTTTTTATGTTTTCTTTACCTATTACTTCTGTAGTCGTTCGAGTGAAGATGGTGTTAGTTGATGTTAAATCGACATTTTCCATGGTTAGCGCAGCCGTAGTAACAGTGGAAGAACTTTCGCAAGAACTGATAAGTCGGGGGGAAAATTATGGATTGCTCCTTTTTTTTTTTACTGTCATTTCTCAGCCGGACTGTTTACTAATGTCGGTTAGAATTTTCAGTCAGCCAGGGAGTCTCGAGGAAAACATTTCTTTACGAAGACCGCTGGAGAATTTATCTAAAGATGATGGAACGAAATATTCGGCGAAACAATAAATGTAGGTTCCAAGCTAACCTTCCCAGCGGTTTGTTTATGGCATCGTGTTTTAGCGTAAACCTTTGATAGACAGACTGGCTAAGACATCCTCCAAACCATCTGCGGCAACAATGCTATGTCCTTTGACACAAATCATAAAATTTCAAGTTGCTGCTAGCTATTGGGGATAAGTTCACTACAAGTACTAAAACATGTCATGAAAGTGTAATTGAGTTTTAAAACTTGAAAAAAGTATAATCAAGTCCAAAAACTTGTAATGAAAATATAATTGAGGCATGAAAATTTTTCAAGGGTTAATACCACGAAAAACCCCAAATTGGTACACCTTTGACAAATTTATCCCAAATTATTTTTTTGACCACAAAAAACCCCAAACTGGTACACTTGTGACGAATTTATCCCAACTATTTTTTTTTATCACGAAAAACCTCAAACTGGTACACATGTGACAAATTTATCCCAAATTAATTTTTTGATCATAAATAAACCCCAAACTGACATATTTGTGACAAATTTACCCCAAACTAATTTTTTTTACCACGAAAAACCCAAACTATTATACTTATGACAAATTTACGCTTTATTAAATTAGATAAGTACCATGAAAAACGATAAATTGATAAACCTGTGATAAATAGAGGGTAAAAATCCCAAATTGATATACTCGCGAAGGACTACATGCCATCCAACTAAGCAATTTAACGTTAAATTTAACGAAAATTAACGAAGAAAAAATTTGTCACAAATATATCAGTTTGGGATAAATTTATCACAAATGTACCGGTTTGGGATTTTTTAAGGTCAAAAAAATAGTTTGGGGTAAATTTATCACAGGCGTACCAGTTTGGGGTTTTTCGTGGTATTAACCCAAATTTCAAAAGGTGCAATTAAATGCTGAAATTTGTCACGAAAGTATAATCGAGTCTTAAAACTTTCAAAAAATGCAATCAATGATTTCATAAATCGAATAAGTTTTAAAACTTGATTGCACATTTTCAAAACTCTAAGACTTAATTACATTTTTTGACAAGTTTTAGGACTTAATTGTGTTATTTGAAAGTTTTAGGACTTAATTGCACTTTTGTTGTAAGTTTTAGGATTTCCAACACACTTAATTTCACGGATATTTCTGACCAAAAAAAATTTCACAGATATTGAGTTTTATCTTTTCTAGAGATAGAGATCTTTCAGTAAATTTGGGACTTTGCCTCTTCAAAATGTCATCAGAATTAGGAAGGAAAACAGAGCGATGCTATTTGTGCGTGATATCTATATCCAGTACCTCTGGCTTAATACAATTCTAGTGATTAGGTGATTAATTCATTTTCAATATCCACCTAAGAGGGTGTGAGTGGTGATGGAAAATCCTTGTCATGCAGATTTCGACGTCAATTTCATCTTGTCAGTCCCGCATTGGCTCTGAAAAAGAATAATTACCATTTTAAGGCAATAGGACATGAGATCTCTAAACACAACAAAAGTCCACAGGCTACAAAACAATTCGCGGATAGGTGATGCTCACTCTTCTCTGAAGTGTGGTCTTGTCATAACAGAGGACGCCTGCAACAACTATTCATGTCATCCTCGGCTTTCGCAGAATTGCATGTTCTTTGCTTGCTTTTAAGCTCTTGAAGGTGAAAAGTAGAATGAAGCAATAATTTCATTGCTTGTTGAATACATCCAATGATTTCTTTTATTTTGGGTAGAAGTAAAATCTAATTGGTTATTTTCAGTTACGTAAATTAATAGTTCAAACCGCACTCAAAGGTAGGATATTTTCTATTTATATAGGAAATAATTCCTCTTGTTTGTAATGGTTTTTTATACGTTTTCGATACTCAAATAGTTTGAAATTACAATATGATAGTATTGCATAAATATAATTACTGAAAAACAATGAGACTTCCTATACAATCAGAGTAGAAATAGGATAGCATGAGGACTCATTAAATGGGCATAACAGCCTAACCATTGGAATTATTAGCTGCTCCATTTGGCTAATGATTAAGAGTCAAATCGACATGTTGTTCATATCCTCACCACCGACTTGCCACAAAGTTATTGCCTAAAAATCCAATCGAATTAAGGAATGTTTGTTTCACAAAAAAATATGAAATTTTTGGAACATATTTTTCTAGAAATCATTTTTTAGGAAAATGATAATATTTTTCAATATTTGGTTGAAACTTGAAAATGAACTGAAAAAAAAAATTTCTGTCATTTTGTAAGGCAGATTTTCCTTAATAGACATACACTATTCGAGCGATAGTGACTTACCCATAAGTAGCCAAAAACTTGACAGGGCGCTGGGGTCTCAAGCCCGGATCCCCAACTCCTAGGCACTGGTCTTGGGTCCACTGAAATCGAGCCCATGAACTCGGTGCCCTTGCCTAGCTCCATAGCGCATTAGCCCGGATACGCAGAGGTCAGGCCTAGGTTCCTAGTGCCCAAGCCAACGTCCATCAAGGCCAAGCTCGGAATGTAGCGCCCAGAACGCTACCTCAAGGCTTACCACTTCCATACCCTTCCATCGACTTGGCTCCTCACCGCCTTCCATTAGCCTCATCGTCTACATCGTTCGATCCAATGCCAAACCTACACATCTGAAAATATAATCCCCAACAGGGGTGAGCTAACAGCTCAGCAAGTTCATCCTCTAAATCTCGCTCAGGATACCAGATACTCTTAGATCGAACCCTAAGCATGCAATTCACAATTCGCAAGATATTCAACCAGGCATAATTCAAAGGAATGGACAATGTAGACACTACGAGGCACAGTTCACAACATTACAACTCAGGCGATCTATAAACATAGACACAGTCATATCAAATCCTTGCCCCAAATTGTGTTTTGAGCCATTCACTTTGGCTCTCACACAATTATTCACCAGAATTACTCTTTCTCTGCCCTTGTCAACCAAAACTCGCATTTAAGGTTCATAGGGACTCAATCTATGGCCACAATTCTACATGACCAGCCCATAAGCATGTAATTTCAACCCATATACAACCCTCAAAGTGTCACGACTAGCGACCCAACTTATTAATTGGGTCCGTTTCCACCCCAATTGATCCCAATGCTCAAATTCAATGTCTAAACCACCTCAAGTCATCCTCTAGATACAAAATCAGCTCAAACAGAATATAATCAGCCTTAAACCGAGTGCGAACAGCGCAGCATATCCTCACACAGAACCATTCACCATAAATATCGCCAAATCCGTCAAATTTTCTAAACCGATCTACCTCGGATCACATCCTAGAGTCAATCCATGAATAATCCAATGCCCTACTCAAGATTTAGAAGTAGAACTCACCTAAACGAAGCTGAAACAGGGCTGAGAAAGCGGCTGGAAGCAGCGATGATTAGCGACGCACGGCGGAGCACAACAACGACGACGGATTCCGGTGGATTTAATCCAAACCGGGGCTGTTCAGGGGCTGAACCGACATCAAAACGAACTAGAAATCATATATTTGACATGGAAATGAGATCTAGGGGCAGCCGGGGTCGACATATATCAATTAGAACCAAACAGAAATTCGGCACCCAGAAAACAGTTTCGTCGACTGATACGAGAAAATACATTTGAAGGGTCAAAACGACCTCGGATTGAGGCGATTCAAGTTGGGTTAGAACCGTAAGACATTGAACTACAACATACCCAAAAATCGCAATGATCCAACGGTCGGATTTCCATCGGCATCCAGTTGAATTTTGCTGCAGAAAGCTGGGCCGCGGGAGAGAGAGGGAGAAAATCCGAAAATCTAGAGAGAGAGAGAGAGAGAGAGAATGTTCTGAAAATAATGGAGGAGAGAGAGAGTGCTTTGACCATAAATATCCTAAGGATAATTATTGAAAATCACTATTCACTGAAAGCGACATAACGCTGAACGAATTGACTGATTTTTGGACTATCAGTGAATTTTCGGACTGATAAAGCTTGGGCACCAATAATTTCGGTCAAAGCTGGTCAAAGTGGTCAAAAAGATGACCGACGAGACATTCCTCGAAATTCGTGAAATTTCAGGACGGGTGGGACTCAATCGGTGCTGATTTGGCTCAATCGCGATTGGAAAATAACTCCGGATTTCGTCGTAAAATTTTTCTAGCATCTCTAACATTACTAATACTCTCTAGCCATATAATCTAGGTCAAGCCCGGGCAAAATGGTCACTTTCAATATGTTGCCTTTCTTCTCGGCACTTCGAAACCAATCGACTAATTTTCGAGCTTTTCAGAGCGATGTCCAATTTCTGTCTCTTAATCCCAAAAATCCAAATTCATTCATCTTATAATTGTCCGAATTTCGGGATGTCACAAATCTCCCCTCCTTAAGAAGTTTCGTCCTCGAAACTTGTCCTTTACTTCCTCCTTAGTAAAATCAAGACCCTTACAGTCGTTGTCTCACTCAACTATGTGGCTTATTATGCTTTCGCTGCGCACTCTGATCATTTATCCTCCTTAGTTACCACATCTCACACTCTTAACCATTCTCAGGGTCATTACCCACCTCACTGATCATAAATCTACTTGGCGATATTACTAGGCCACTCGCTCATGATCACTCCATGAACGTCTCAAGTTCGCTTCTCATACTCGTCAATTTACATGACACCACTCAATGGACTTACCACGTCCAGTATACATTCAGGCAAATCATTCCTTATCACTGATATTGTACATATCTCATCTTGCCAATTCTCGATGCCAGAACCACATGCCATGCCAGGATTTTGTTGGTTACGGTCATTCAAACGTATTTCACGTAATTGACACCCCACCACGACACGATCGGATCACTCGCCGACTCGCTCGTGTGGTCTCATCACAAACCCTCCCTGATCATACCACAGGGGTCCTCTCCGATCACGACGGAGGTACACAACAAATGCTCGACTTTCACCAACATCCACAAGGCATTCAGGCATTCCTCAATCAAGGCATCTCAATCCACTTTGACTTTCATCCATCATTCCAATTTCTCATGTGCAATGCTATGCATTTTCTAAAATATTTTTTTTTTCGAAAATCAACTTTAATGCAATGTATCTTTCAAAATAAGTCAGACTTTGCACAACGCCTAGACCCACTTTTCAATGCGTGACTTGGTTCATTCCTGCCCCCGTCGCCATCTTAGAAGCCTGCCAGGAGCCGCACCTTGTCCGAGCTCTCTTTAGCTCCGGCGATCACTCCCCGCCCTCGTCAGACCGGGTCGTTACAGGCCCACCAGCTTTCGCCTGGTTCGTCCCAAGTAGGCACATACTAAGAAGATCCCGTTCAACACGTCCCATACCATGTCTCACTACGGTTTTTAGGCATCCCGTACAGCTTGTCCCATACCAAGCCCACGGTTTATCAAGTCCAATAAAAAAAATGTCATGAATTATGCATGAATATTTCTCAATCTTTAAATTTTGATGCAATCAACACGTGCAATGCATGATCGTCCTCATATCCCTCGTATTGCTCGTCTACGCAACATTAGTTTCTCATATTAAACTGCACTCTCTCACATCTCAAGCAACCATCAACTTCAAAGATCAGATACTTAGTATCAAACTATACAACTGTTTTCTTGGTTGCCATTCACTTATAATCAAAGTTTGTCAATTAAACTGGCTCTTCGTCCGTAGTCACTGTTCGCTTCCTTGCGAATCTCATTTCATCATTCAGAGCCTTTCAATGAGAATCATTATCTAAGACTATTGAGATACGATATAGATTCAAGCCTACCAACTAAGTCAGTCACTAGTGCACCTTATCACTCCATTAACCCGCTCTGATACCAAAACTCACTGTAGCGCCCAGAACGCTACCTCAAGGCTTACCACTTCCATACCCTTCCATCGACTTGGCTCCTCACCGCCTTCCATTAGCCTCATCGTCTACATCGTTCGATCCAGTGTTAAACCTACACATCTGAAAAGATAATCCCCAACAGGGGTGAGCTAACAGCTCAGCAAGTTCATCCTCTAAATCTCGCTCAGGATACCAGATACTCTTAGATCGAACCCTAAGCATGCAATTCACAATTCGCAAGATATTCAACCAGGCATAATTCAAAGGAATGGACAATGTAGACACTACGAGGCACAGTTCACAACATTACAACTCAGGCGATCTATAAACATAGACACAGTCATATCAAATCCTTGCCCCAAATTGTGTTTTGAGCCATTCACTTTGGCTCTCACACAATTATTCACCAGAATTACTCTTTTCTCTGCCCTTGTCAACCAAAACTCGCATTAAGGTTCATAGGGACTCAATCTATGGCCACAATTCTACATGACCAGCCATAAGCATGTAATTTCAACCCATATACAACCCTCAAAGTGTCACGACTAGCGACCCAACTTATTAATTGGGTCCGTTTCCACCCCAATTGATCCCAATGCTCAAAATTCAATGTCTAAACCACCTCAAGTCATCCTCTAGATACAAAATCAGCTCAAACAGAATATAATCAGCCTTAAACCGAGTGCGAACAGCGCAGCATATCCTCACACAGAACCATTCACCATAAATATCGCCAAATCCGTCAAATTTTCTAACCGATCTACCTCGGATCACATCCTAGAGTCAATCCATGAATAATCCAATGCCCTACTCAAGATTTAGAAGTAGAACTCACCTAAACGAAGCGAAACAGGGCTGAGAAAGCGGCTGGAAGCAGCGATGATTAGCGACGCACGGCGGAGCACAACAACGACGACGGATTCCGGTGGATTTAATCCAAACCGGGGCTGTTCAGGGGCTGAACCGACATCAAAACGAACTAGAAATCATATATTTGACATGGAAATGAGATCTAGGGGCAGCCGGGGTCGACATATATCAATTAGAGCCAAAACAGAAATTCGGCACCCAGAAAAGGTTTCGTCGACTGATACGAGAAAATACATTTGAAGGGTCAAACGACCTCGGATTGAGGCGATTCAAGTTGGGTTAGAACCGTAAGACATTGAACTACAACATACCCAAAAATCGCAATGATCCAACGGTCGGATTTCCATCGGCATCCAGTTGAATTTTGCTGCAGAAAGCTGGGCCGCGGGAGAGAGAGGGAGAAAATCCGAAAATCTAGAGAGAGAGAGAGAGGAGAGAGAATGTTCTGAAAATAATGGAGAGAGAGAGAGTGCTTTGACCATAAATATCCTAAGGATAATTATTGAAAATCACTATTCACTGAAAGCGACATAACGAGACAGATTGACCTGAACGAATTGACTGATTTTTGGACTATCAGTGATTTTCGGACTGATAACTTGGGCACCAATAATTTCGGTCAAAGCTGGTCAAAGTGGTCAAAAGATGACCGAGGCGAGACATTCTCGAAATTGTCGTGAAATTTCAGGACGGGTGGGACTCAATCGGTGCTGATTTGGCTCAATCGCGATTGGAAAATAAACTCCGGATTTCGTCGTAAAATTTTTTCTAGCATCTCTAACATTACTAATACTCTCTAGCCATATAATCTCTAGGTCAAGCCCGGGCAAAATGGTCACTTCAATATGTTGCCTTTCTTCTCGGCAACTTCGAAACCAATCGACTATTTTCGAGCTTTCAGAGCGATGTCCAATTTTCTTCTCTTAATCCCAAAAATCCAAATTCATTCATCTTATCGATTGTCCGAATATTCGGATGTCACACGCGGACCTAGCGCTCGTGCCTAAGTCATCAAGGCTAGGCCTAGGACTCCAATACCATTGCCCACACCCGTGGTCTAAGGCCTAGTTTTGATTAACCTAGGGTGCACACTAATAAAAAAAGGCAAAGAGTGGCTGAACAGCGAGCTGTGG